>JABFQC010007419.1:0-10080 GCA_022817085.1 Psilanteris sp. ZL-2020
TATTTTTTATATATTTTCATATATATGTTCACATATACGTAAAACGGCAAAAAGTTAGGGTATTAAAATATATTTCCCGAATATATTTTGTAAATATATTTTCGAATATATTTTCATCCGTGTGGGTTGAATACACTCAGAAAAATTAAACGTAGAAAATTGCTGTTTATAACACTAATTTTGCAACATTAAAACAAAATCCTAAAAATTACTGTTTATAATAGCATTATAATATAAAATAGAAGGAAAATTTGGTATAAAAAACTGTATTTTTACAAGGAAAAACAGTAATTTTTGGGTTTTTATTTTAATGTCTCCAAATTAGTATCATAAACAGCAATTTTCTACGTTTATTTTTCTCAGTGTATGAATCATCAAAGTATCGCGATCTAAATTACGATATTTTTCCAATTATAATTAGAATATAATTTTCGGTAAGGCATGTACACTTGAATCTTTCTGATATCAATCTTGTAAAATATTAAATAAATGTATATATAGATATATAAAATGAATACGATGTATTTTTAACGTATTTTTGTGATTTAATGGAAATAATTGAATAAAAAATTAAAATATATTATATAAAAGTATGTACTATATTATATGTAATATATACCTTATACTTAATTTTCATTAGTTATACTATTGGCTGGTATGAAATAAACGTTTTTCTTTTTTATTTTAAATTTTTCGTTTTCTTTTTCTGCCTTCCAACTTAACACAGACTTTTGAGTGTAATGCTCTTACCACAAAAAAATTATAAGATTATCTTAAATATTAAAGAAATCTATGTTTATACTGTAAACTCAATATAAACGAATAATGAAATTTACAAAAATCATTCGCAGTTTCATGATATAAGATTTTATAAGCACAATTAAATTTGGTAGGGTTGCTTGCAATAATTGTAAGAAAATTTAATAGACTAAAGTTATATAAATAAGTAGAGTCGTAAACAAAAAATGCCTATTCTACGTGCATCGGTTAATAAAATGTGTTTGTGCCCACAGAACGATTCCTCTACTTAAACTGCCGAATGAAAGGCTATCAGCAGAATTATTTGATGTCAGCATCAACGATCGGTTTAAGTTCGCTTTCAGCAGATATTGCCCTGCCAAAGCTTTTGCTCTAAATCCAGAATCCTTCGCCGAAGACAGATACGTTTTACAAGAAGATGGATCGCTTTTAGTAGACAATAAAATTTTGTCGTATACAGATTACTGTTTGGATTGGCGAGAATCCTTTCGAGAAGTTGTCGTGCTGGAATGCTTCGAACCCGAGTCGGAACCATCAACTATCGTTACAAACACTATTTACTCCTCGGGGATGCTCATATCTATTCCTTTTCTCACGGCAACCTTCATCGTTTACGCCGTCATCTCTGAGTTGCGCAACATTTATGGCCGGACTCTTATGTGCTACGTTGCGAGTCTCATATCAGCGTACTCCTTTTTGGCTCTCAATAAATTTCTCCATCTCGGAAATGCGTGCATTGTACTGGGTAAGTATTAGTTAAACTACTTAAACTTTATTATAGCATTTGTGTTTACAATTTACAACCACGATGGAAAAGAAACAGAACGCATTATTGATTATGAGTTTATTACAAAAATATTAGTGTTAACGTCGATATTACGTGCACCAGGTTTTTTTAATTATCCAATAAACTTGGGTAATTTTTTAATCAATAAGTTGAATAACAATTTTTTTTCTAGTTTATAGAAGATTTACTTACTGCAGATATATATATATAAGCAATATAATATATTAAATAAAAATATGTTCTTATAAACTGTTTTATTACGATCCCAATCTCAAAAGTTATAAGTCATAAATTAATTAATATTTTTAAACTCCATACGAATATTCTATGGGAAAACATTCTATTAGTAAATTATAAAACTACACTGAGAGAAATAGATTGTTGAATTAAACATCTAAACAGTTTCGTTAAGTATCTAAGATTGTTAAATCGAATAATTACAGATTGTAGCTTCGACGACAATCCAGATATTCTATTCAACAATCTGGATTGTCAGAGATTGTAAAACGAATGTCATATTAAATGACATATTGAACATAACCTTAAAATTTTTACAATCTTGACTGTTGAATTGAATATCTGTTTATTCATATACACTATCTGTAGTTTAACAATCTAATTTTAATATCTAGATTGTGAATTTAACAATCTTTTCTCTCAGTGTAAGGCGATTCAAAAAATTTATCAATTTTTTGAGTTAAATCATAAAGTTTATTTAATTTAACTTTCTTAAATTTCTTAACAATATTGATTGAATTGCATTATGTGTTTTATGTTTGTTATTTATCAAAAGTTTATTAAAACAAATATTAACAAAATTTAACTTTTTTAAGTTACAAATTGTAATCATTTAATTTGATAAAGATTTGAAATATTGCAGGAATTTTTACATGCCGCTTTTAATAAAAACTAATATATGCAAACTAATTGTTAAAATATAGAGCGTAGGATTTAAGTTGAAGTGTTTGAATGTAAAAACTCTTAAAAAAGTTAGTTTCTGGAGCTTGATTTAAAGCTCACATTAAAAATGATTAATATTAAAAACTTCTAAAACTCCTAATGTTTGCGCATTATTATCTTTTACAGCATTCATTTTAGTTTCAGATCCACGCACATTATGTTTTTACGTTTTCTGTTAAATTCTGAAAAGGACTGTTATAATTATATATAATTTGTAGATACGTGCATATTTTATACAATTTTTGTATTTTTTTAATATATTTTAATTAAAAATTAGATTCAAAATTTTCACATAAAAGAAAAAAATAATAAAAAGTAATAAAACAAATTCAAAGAACTTATTTAAAAGTAAGTAAAATTAGATATTTCGTTTTTACTTTACTTAAAAAAATTATTAAATTACTTTTAACGAAATATTTACCGATTGTTAAATATTTTAATTTTGTTGTATTTTTAAAAATACAAGAAATTAAAAAGTTGCAAACAGTTTTTACAAAACTTGTATAATAATTGTAAATATTTTCTGTTCGAGTATCGAAGTCATATCATTTACTTCGTATTTTATAAGTACTATCGTAATTATAAGCATATATTTATAATTGCATTAAATATGTTATTAAATAGTAAACTAATACATTCAAACCTATATTCATATCTTTTATTTAAGTAAAATTACAATCTAACTATTATGAATCGAGGCAAAACCTTATTATACTTAACATGAATATAAAGTAAATAAAGATTACTTACACTTCAGTCATATCAAAGCAATTTTTTTATTAGACTATATTTACTCAATTGTGACACTTTTTAATTATTAAAGATAATGTTAATGAATCACTTGCTCATGTTTCAATCAATTAATCGGCTCAATTGTGCGATAATATACCAGCGAAATGAGCGAATTAGTAAATATATATATATTTTGCACAGTAATTATATACCGAAAACCTTCACTTTGAAAACGTATGAGATAGCATTTCCATAGAACTTGTCAAATTATTTCAATAAATTTGTCTTCGTTTTCAGAAAATTATTAATTAACAAAAATAATTAATACATAACTAAACAAGTATATTAATTTAAAATGATGTATACAGTTAAAAAGTTTACAACTCTTTAATACATTTCAACAAAATCAATAAAAAATTGCCACTGAAACCTATAAATTTAATATAGATATGAATAATATACAGATTATTATAATCTTTTTAATTCTAATTATTCGCGTTTCAAATCTAGATTAAACACCTCGCGTTTACAATAAAGCGTTCTATATATACAAGATAATATTTATAAAACACGCTCATACCCCCACATCCAATGTCCCATATATATATATATATCATATAGAATCCGAATTTCCTACATCCCATACAGACGGAATACACGTACCAAAAACACGCACACACATAAGCTGTACTATGAACCAATAACCCGAGTCCTCTGGATATCAAATCTTCAGTTAATTTAACAATCTTCATTCGCGTCAATTATTTTGGTTTCATCGAAAAAGAGCCAGCTAAGCTCCGCGCCGAACACGACGGCCAAAGTGTTCTTTTATTAAACAAAGCGAATCGAATTTCCATCAAGCAGCCGACTTAAATACAACCGCGACCGAGCGCTGCGTTTGAAAGTAATCAACGAAAAGGCACGTTAAATTTGCTCGGCGGTTCGAATTTCAGGTCTTCCGTGCGATGACAGCAGTCTGCTATGTAATCACAGTTTCCGCGCGACACATCCGCGTCATTCGCTTCTGTATCCAGGAGATGCGGAATCCATTGACAGCCATCATTGAGCGATCAGTGCACCCCTGTGCGAATTTCTCTTTCCCTTTAAACCCCTGGCTTCGTCCTCGCCCGCGATCGTGTTTCTCCACGTAATTCTGTATCGAGGTTCGGCGCGCGATACCGAAGAGGATCACGCGCGGCTCGGTTGGGGTGCGCCGGGATATTTGTGGCCTGCGGCGCTGCAACTGACAGCCGCCATTGTAATTTTCTTCCGTAATCTGTCGCTCTGTCATCTAGATCCGATCAATACTCTCGAAATTCCCAAATCTCTTAATCACCTGTGCATCTTCGTATCAATTCGCCCCGGTTCATTTGAATGGATTTCAACACCCCTAATGGATCGTTTATTTCGTTATCGTCGCAGCAAATTGTTTTTAGTGCGCGTACTCCAGCGGAGATAGTGACGAAAAGAAATAATCAATTGTTAGAAGGACATAATCAGTTGGGAGTATTCGACGAAACGGCAGGGTGATCGATATTCCACGCGGGATAATAGTTTAGGGACTTAAAGCAGGTATTTAGCGCTAAATGCCGTCACGTCGTGTGCCGTTAATAAAGGTTTTTTAATAACTATTATCCCGTTCAAGTTCCGAGATACTATTACAGTTGAGATCAATCAACGGTAATGAAATTCGATGGAATTCAAAATAATAAGTGCACCAGCGAACAATTTCATTAGCTGCTAATTATAAATACAAATAAACCGACGAGGTTTAAAAACCTCGACTTGGTAAGTCGTCGTTGAATTAATGAGCAAAGAAAATATAATGTAGTTATAAATGTATTATTGGCAATCGAATTAATTGGTATTCAATATATTTTGCAAATAATCGAAAAATTATTAATTCGATATTTACGGTGTCGGGCTGAATAAGGATCCGTTTAATATAACGTGTGTTTATTTTTAAGTGTTATTTATGGTATGGTAGTATTATGATATTTATGATAACTGACCGGTATAAAATAATTTTGATTGAGAAGAAATTGCAGTGAATGTATTTGTAAGAACTACGAGACTCGCTTGTTTTCAAGCTTTAAATCGGACGACTCGAATCTACAATATTATAGAATATGTGTAAACGAATTAAAATTAGTCGACCATCTTCTTTGGAACTAATTACTATAGGAGTGAAATATAATAATTTCCTGGCACGACTTCACCAATCAAATTACGATTAGAACGAACAAGCGTCAGCAGAAAGATACCAGGCTCTTATTCGAATCTCGGTGGTGAAAAAGTTTCTGGAACTGAGCCACATTCATTAAACTGGACTCCCTACATTTATCTCCGGGCTTGTCCTTCTCAGACTCTATCCAGACGTTTTTCATTGTTCTATATGAGGTTCTAATTTATGAAAGCGATATTATAGCGAATATTTGCAATAACAAGAAACTTAAAAACAGGGAAAAAGTTAGTGAATGAGTCATAATTAATCTGAGATGATGAATAGGTGTTAATTATGAAAAGAGCATAAATTTGCGTCTTATAATATCAATATTCACATTGTAACTAGCTATTATATAGGATTAAGTTTATTAGATTACTTTCTTTATAGGATTAGGTGTGTCGCAATGTTTTTAAGCTAGTTTTTCATTAAAATATCAAACAAATATTAATTATAAAACACTTGATGTTTAATATAGAAAGAGAAAAATATTATATTATAAATTATTATTATATACCATCTGGTGTTTGAATGACATCTTGAATTATATGGAAAATTGCTATATCACTAAAACAATACTTATTATATGATATAACAAAAATGCATCACATTTTGTTTTACTTATATATTATACTATATAATAAATTTTACTATATTTATAAATAAAAAAATTGCTATTATATAGTGTAGTAATTTTGAAACATCTCTTGGATTTTCTATCATTGCCAGAATGTATAGTAAATTATACTGTAATATTTTTGTCAATGTACAATGAAAATATGTAATATACACATTACTATATAGTCAAAAGTAAAGAAAAAGTATTCACAAGAATACAGAAATCTTTATATTTTAATGTAAAAATGAATATATCATTATGATTTCAAATAATTAATTTCATATTAAAGGACTTTAAGATTTTTATACATTTTTGTTAATTTATTTAATACACATTCTTTTATTAATTCAGGCAATTTTCTCATTTTGGGAGAATTTATTCAATTAAAAAAACAATTTAATATTGTATTAAATGTGCAGTAAGCCAAATCGTTTTCGAGGTGATAAAAATCGCACAGTCTGCTAACAGCATCAACAAAGCGTTACATAACTGGTTTTTAATTAATTAATAAAATTCTCCTATGTATGTAGAATGGCCTGCATAATTTATAAGTATATTAATTTCATATAAAAATAACAAACATATAATAAACACTATTCAGTTGCATATTAGACTTGAAGAACCCCCCTAACACTATATTTCTTTTTTTTGCTTAATAAATATTTAAATTCACTTTAATATTTTTATAGTATAATTACAAACATTAAATAATTTAAAACGACCATATACCCATTAAAGCAAAGTAAATCGCTCGTCAGAAACTACTTAGCATATTCGTTGCCTACTCCAAATATTTTAAAAAATATTTTAACAAAGAAAAATTTTTATGAAAAGAAATATTTGAAATTCTTAAAGAACGCGTTATCAAATAGGTCGCTTACTCGTATAATTGTTCGAGCGTTCCGACTTTTAAAAGCAACACAGTTTTGGAGTGCATCAAGTATTCTCAACGCAAACAAGTGTAGATACGGATTTCGTAAAGTCTCTGATCCGTAAAAACAGATATTAAACGTCTACCAGCTTAGTCAGGTTTCCCGTTTGGGTATTTAGTCAATCGGTAAAATCTATCGTCTGAAAATTAGCGTGGATTTTGATATATTATTTGTCTTATTCTTACAGTTACTCCTATTTTAAAAAAAATTACAATCAAAATTATTTGCAATCAATGTGGTGATATCTAACAGGTTATAATAAAAACTAGACATAATATAATCATATTTTTACACGTATAGTTTAAAAATACTATATATACTCAGAAAAATTAAACATAGACAATTGCTGTTCATGTTTTAATTTAAACAAAAACAAAATTCTAAAAATTACTGTTTATAATAGTAATATATATTATAATACTAAAAAATGCGAGGAAACTTTGGTATGAAAAACTATATTTTTACAAGGAAAAACAGTAATTTTTACGTTTTTACTTGATTGTTTCCAACTTAGTGTTATAATCAGTCATTTTCTAAGTTTAATTTTGCTGAGTGTATGTATAAAGCTTTACATAAACAGTGCATTGATAAAAGAATTCTTTTTGATGAAAACTATAGAAATCTATAATAATCATTACACAGAAAAAAGTAGTGTTGTCTGAAACAGTGAATCTATCAACGGTAAATATAATAGTCAAAATTTGTCAATAATGTTGTCAACGTTTAACCTTAAATTGACTTCCTCAACAACTTTATTGTCAACGTATGACAAACAGATCACTTGTTCGTATATTAATACTTTTGGTGATTAAGTTAGTCAAAGATTGACTAAATGTGACAAATTTTTTTTTCTGTGTAGATATTAAATAAATAGTTAAAAAATATAAAACACCGAAGATTAATTTTTGCTCAATTTTAAATAATTTTCAAATATATATCTTGTATGAAATATTCAATTATATATCTTTTGTTTTTGGTCCATAGAGGTTCTTAATATAAAGTGTCTTTTGTATTTCCAGTCCTACGTAATAATTTCTAATTTGCGTTACAATCGTTTTACCCTATCAAACATTTTCGTGAAATCGACCATAGCATTGAGATTAATTGGGCAAAGCTTTTAGAAGAAACTTCGTAAAAAGCGTTGAATCAGAGCGTCCCGAAGGTCACAGTCGAGTCATTGTATTGAACTCGTAAGGGTTCTGTGCATTTTTTATGGCGCACGTAAGAAACCGCCTGCTGTCACAAGTTAAAGTTGGACATGGTCCAACTAGAACTACTCAGGAGTGGAATTGACAAATCCTCCAAGTTCGACAACTTCTGCATTGCAGGATGACTAGAACGATGAAGTTGATAGCCATGCGAGTCTCCTTGGCGCCTTGGTATTTGTGTTTTTATATACCTATTGAATTTTCCCGCCTTGTTACTCCCACGGGAAGCTTTTCTTAGCGTCACACGACGGGCTTGTCATATCCTCGTGTTGTTTCTTTGTTTGTGTTATTCTCGCATGACAAATCCTCCGTAACAGA
This sequence comes from Psilanteris sp. ZL-2020, assembly GCA_022817085.1. Lineage (NCBI taxonomy): Eukaryota > Metazoa > Arthropoda > Insecta > Hymenoptera > Scelionidae > Psilanteris > Psilanteris sp. ZL-2020. The sequence goes on from JABFQC010007419.1 coordinate 8,540, forward strand.
CTCGTTCATTTTTTTTGTTTCAAAAGGATGGTAATCATTTACATCATTTAAGTGCGAGTATTTAATACATCGGAAAATTTAATATTTAATGTCTATATGTGCTAATAATTAAATTTGAATATGAATATGAATATAAAATAATCTTTCTGCATTGCAAAAAATAATATCCAAAAATATTAATAAATAATAATAGAAATACACAGAATATTTTGAAAATGTTTATAACTACGTATATATTTATACATTTTAAAGAAAGTTGGTTATTTAAATTGGAAAATATTCTCATTTATAATGATTAATAGTAACGAATTAAAATGTCTTATTTTTAGAAACAATAATTTCTTAAAATGCCTTAATTACTGGCATACTGTTACGTAATATCAGTAAAATCACGTTAATTACGGGTTTTTAATTTACTCAGTTTAATGAACCATGTAAAATATGATTAACTAACAACAAAATATGATCTTGTGGTTTAGACAAAACAAACAATAAATCACGAATGTTAAATAATCTACGCATATCTTACATGAAACGAACTATATGTCCGTACAGCATTAAATTATTTTTATGGGATATGGATTATAGATATGCAGGGGCTGTGAGAATTTAAGATCAGTCTGTATTTGAAGCGATGACGATGGTTTACCACCCCAGCGGAAAAGCAGTCGTTTTATAAAGTAAATGATGCAATCATTTCTTTCACAAAGAACGTGGAAGAATTATATTTACAACTATAATAGTATGTATATTGCAATTATATATAAATATAATATTTATTGTGTGTATTGTAATTAAGAATTCATATATTTAAATTAATCTGACTAAAAAAGATATTAGTTTAGTTAATCATATACGTTGTTATAACATTTTTACAAATAATACGATGCTGAGCAACAAGTGTGAAATGTATGTGAAAGTTATATAAGGTCAAAAGGCAGAAAACCATAGAAGTAAAGTTTTTAATTAAACAAGACTGAAGTTTTCATTCAAATTTAAATTCTTTACTTTTCTACGAAGTAATTGTAAAGAAATGATTGTCTTTATGGTTGATATGCAAAATTCGGTTCTTAATTTATTATTATTTATGCAAATACATAACTGTTAATAAATTCGCTTATGAATTAGTCTATGATTGCACGTCCGTTGTCATTATATGCGTTCTTAAACACAGAAAGAAACATTGTTTTAAAAATTACTAACAAAATATTAAATGTGTGACAGTAGCGTTTTATTTTTAAATTATACTTAAGAATTAGTAAATATTGCTCAAATTTTAGTCAAAATTGCTAATATTTTAGTAAAAATGACTAAAATTTTAATAAAAATTGCTGAACTTTTATGTATTATGTCAAAATACAACACTTCTGTCACACAATTGATATTTTATGAATGATTTTTAATACTTTTTTTCTTTCCGTGAACTTATATTAATAATTGTTGTTAAAACTATATGAATATAACACAATTGAGATTGTATATACAGTGCTAAATCTATCCTTCCTTGATCATTATACTGACGTATTAAATCTGAAATACAC
>JABFQC010007420.1:0-10080 GCA_022817085.1 Psilanteris sp. ZL-2020
ACGTAGGCTAACAACGTTGAATCATCCTGAGTCATAAAGTGGATTTGATGTTGGTCGGATGTTGGCTAGTCGATGTCGGTTGCCAATGTTGTAATTACATCGTATCAGTTGTAAAGTTGTCTAAATGCAGTTTCTGCCTAGGATTACTTGGGATTAACCAAAACATACGCACGGAAGAAGAAAAAGTTTGTCTGACAATTTTGTCTGTCTGATGAAATTTGAAAAATCCATACAAAAATATTGATAATCTGAAGATAAACAATAAATGGTTGTATAGTTGACAAAATTTCTGTAAAATATAAATTGACTGATATATTCATCATTACAACAACCCGATTGCCCCGTCGTCTAATCTTGACAATGTATACTTTTTACAATCCTAACCTCAAATTGTAATATAATAAATAAAAGTGAAAATTTAATTACAGTAATTAGTGAAGAATAAAATTAATGTCATAAAAATTATTCAGCGTAAATCTGATAGCTATTTATTATAAATATTTATTTTAAGTAAAATTCAAAACTGAATATAAATTCTGATCTTTTGACAATTTTTTCTAACAAAAATAGTATCATCTTAATCACACTGTTTGTTAATTCTATACGACAAGTTTCTTTGAATTACACTTTATATCATATTTATAACACACAATATGTGTTTGACGAACGATGTGTGTCTGATTTAAACAATCCTGCTTTCCGTGCGTAGCCCGCGCAACACTAACCAAAAACCGTCATTCGACGCGCCGATCGTCAAGCCGAATCCGCCGCGGCGCAGGCGTCGATCGATCGGCACCGATTTGTTTACAAATGCCGCATAGTTGTTAAATTTTTTTGTGAGCGCCATCTGGACGACAATGGCCGAACCGGCCGGATCAAAGACGATCGTGGCACGTCGGTGTCGGAATTAATGGACCGACGAATAAAATGACAAAATTGTGTTAGAAATTCCGGATGCAGGGTACGAAATTGCAGAAATATGTAAAACCGTGAAGATAAGGACCGTGTGAATAAAAGTTTGACGGAACGGCATGTGTCGCAACGTTATGCGGCCCACGATGATAGATGCCCCGGTGACGACTCACTGAAATGGTGTTCGGATTGGGATTCCTTGACAAACGATAATTACTATGGCCGGCGCGTCGGGGGTCGTCGGGTGGTCGAGGGGGCGGGGGCAGGGGGAGCCAAGAATTTATTTTCATTCGATAATTTACGCCGCTACCTGTTCGCACGGCGTTATTTTACATATATTTTTAGGCGACGCGGACGTTTATCTTGCGCGCGCCGAAACCAACGTCCGCGTCCAAATGTGTTCGCCGAGGAATTCCGCCGAGGGAAAATTTACCGGTAATTTCGATCAATTGGACCGACGGCTCCTCGCGGAGGTGGTGGGGGAACGCAGCAACGCTGCGCGACGGCGCGCGTGAATGCGTGCGCTAAAAAGGCGGACAAATATATGTCCCTGGCGAAAACGTCGCGGGCGGTCGTGGGCGCCGCGGGGTTCCTTTTGGCCGTCAGCGCGCCGTTTCACTTCGAGGACATAATGAAAACGTATTACCTTTTCGCACTTTTGGCCGATTTTCAATCGGCCTCTTGCCCGAGACCTGGCGCGCATAATTTATACGAAACTACTTTTTTTCCTTTACTTTTTTTTTTGCCTTTTTGGTTCTTTTTTTTCGACGAAACCATTTTGAATTATTAACCGGACTGCGAGTAAGAATTCTGCCGGCTTGTGAGGACTTTTGTATGAAATGCTCGGAATCGACGGCTGGTTTTGTAACGCCAGGCGTGGCGAGCGGTTGGAAGTCGCGAGTGCGTTGCTTGGAGTGGGAAAAGTGGCGGTTTACGCGTCCGCGAGGTGGATAGAAAGTGGAAATTCCAGCCCGAGGAGGTTACTTTTTATTTCACGGGCTTGATATGATTTGGGAAATGGGTGAGAAAAGTGGAGGTTTACGTGTCTGTTGCGCGAGAATCATACATGCTGTTTTTCATATTGGCCGATATTTTTTGTTCAGAAGAAATTTATCAATGAATAAGTATTGAATGACACGATTAAACGCCTCATTGATATAGTAATAGGAATTTGACTGACGCGAGAGAAAAGTAACACTTTAATGCCCGTTCGGTGCTGAAATACTTTCGTCCTTTTAGCCTCAGTACGTCTTCACTTTGTTATAAAAATACAAGGTATTTTTATTAATTTTGTTTTTTTCTGAGTATTTTTCATCCAGGAGAACTTTATTAACGAGGGATAAAAATTACAGTTTACGCAACTACTCAATACGCAGTTTTTCACGTTTGTAATTTAACGATCTTAGTTTTAATTAATCTAACATTTGTCTTTGTTCCACGTGTTGTACTTAAGAGTATGCAACGTTTTATTTCTCTCTTTATTTTGAAAATTAACCACTTTGTGCCCTAGTTACACAATATACTAATCCGCGCTATAACAATGCCGGAACTTGCATTGGATTTATGCAATGTTAATATTTCACAACTCCTTTGAAACTACTTCCATTTTATAAACAGTTGTGTAGGATTACAAAGTTGAAAACGTAACAATTTTACGAGCTGCATTATTGTGTCGACTTGCTTCGAGACGGCAATATTGACGTGGTAATTTAACGCTAAGTTGTAATAATTCGTGCGCATATATGGCGCCACGATAAAACATGGCTAATAAGCACAAAAAAGAATCCGTGTCGCTTTAATCGAAACTCGCCTTTCCACGAATAATTTGCACGGTTGTTTATTGCGGATTGGGTATCAAAAAGCGAGATTATCTGTCAAGACGGACAGAATTCAATTACGTAATGTAACGAATAAGTCGAAAAGATATCAAGTGGTAGTCGGAAAAACGAGAGACAAATATATGACAAAATTCGTAAGTTAGCGACAAATGCTTTGGAGAATGTAATTTCAACAAATAACATTGAATTGTTTCTGAAGATTTTCTTAGTAACTAACCTTGAATTATTTGTAAACATTTTGTTAACAAATAACCTTGAATCGGTTGTAAACATTTTGTTAAAAATAACCTTGAATTGTTTGTAAACATTTTGTTAGCAAATAATTTTAAAGTGTTTGCACAACACATTATGTTCAACTGTTTACAAAATCCGTATCTATGTTTCTTGGAAAATGTTTATGACGCCACGAATTAAATGTCGGCACTTTGTTTGCCATGAGCACTCCAACGCGTTGTCGAAACTGAAAGATTATTTTTCAGTATGCGGGAAGAAAATAACGTTCCAGTAAACTGATACGTCTGATGTTTCAATTAGGAATTTTAACCCTTTTTTGGTCGTCTACTTTCATACATCTTTTCTGCACCACGAAACTTTCATTAGAGCGTGTCTTTCTAATGACTTCTTAACTCACGCTGTGACCAATGAAGGGTTATAACTAAGACCATTATACATTCAATGAACAATAATTTTTTTCTTAGAAATGGCCTATTACCCTAAAGTGTTCATGTTTTGGTTTAGAAATTAGCACTAATGGTTCAAAAAATAAATAATATTATGATTAGAAGGTCATTTTTTTTATTTATGTTTTAATGTCTCCTTAATGTCACATGTAAACATAGACAGAGAGTGTACCAAGATTGTTCTCATTTATATTACAGTTATTAATTATAAATATGGTTGGTGTACAAATTGATATTTGTAAAGAAATTTGTTAAACAAAAGTCAGCGTTTCGTAAGTGAAATCCTTTTTAACACACATAACAAGAATAAACATTCATTTTACTACGAACGGAATTTAATGTCGCTCGAAAATTTCATGTCCAATATTGATAGAAAATTATTTATAAAACTTTCAACGACACTTATGCGGTGCATGGAAAAATCTAAATAGCTCAACTATGTTTACAAAATCGATTTGTGTTTAATCGGTAACTCATTTTTTTCCGTGCATTCAACGGCGGCCATATTTTATCCGTCTATTTTGTAACTCGCGAATCACCAAGAGCAATGAATATTAATAACTATAATAACTTATACTTCATTCTTCAACTAGTCGTCGATTACACTTACGCCATTTTAACTTGTAGCGATGGCTTCGCGTGCCTTCTAATTAAATACTTAATCCTAATTGATGGCACACCGTTCTGCGTGTTAATACGTTTATTTAACGAAGGTAAATCTATGCGGTAATGATGATGTGCAAATAACTTAGCGAAGACTTGCAAATAGCGACGCAATTATTTTTAATCAAATGTTGTTTATCTTAAGTGGATTTAAAAATTGAAAAAGGTTTCAAAGATTTCTTCGCAAAGAAAAAGTGTCGTATTTTTAAAATAACATAGCAATTGAAAACCCTTACCATGATCGTATTATCATGATCGAATTTACCATGGAAAATAATGTATCGGAAAACTAATTTTCGTGGCGTTAAAAATGACAATGTAAGTGTTTGAAATATATCGGAACTAATTAGAATTAAATTAAAAATAACAAAATTAACAAATTGAATAAGGAGAAAGCGCTATATAAAAACACTAATTTATTGTTTTAATTGTATGACCTTAAAATGCTTCACCTTATAAATAACCTTATAAAGGTTATTGTGATAAATTTGCGAAAAAAAATCTGAACAGAACTAACTGAAAGTAATAAATCCAATAAATTAAAGAAGGATAAGAATATAATATATAATAATTAACTAATATGAGTGAGATACGTTATCTTATAAGTGCTCTAACACTCTCTTAATCAACAAAAAAGATAGTTAATCCTGAACTCAATATGATTTAATAATTAGTTATAAGTGTTAAAGATATAGTGTTCAATGCTGAATTACACTATACGCGGAATATCAAAAATCACAGAAAATAAGTAATACTAATCATGTTAGTGTTTTTATTTTTTTATTTTTATTTTATTATTTTATTTATTATTATTAACAGCGTTCGTTTTAAAAATGTCTTACCCTAACATGTTTTTGCTTTTGTTTAGATTTCACTTAATGTAAGCAAAAAAATGTAAACAATATGTCAATACTTATAATTAGTTATAAGTGTAAAGGATATCATGTTCAATGCTGAAATACACTATACAAAATATCAAAAGTCACAGAAAATAATTAGTACTAATCATATTAGTGTTTTAATTTGAATTCCTATCCTACATATTATTGATCTTTGGAATTTTCATTATTATTAAGCTCTATAATGTTTGCGCTAACAATATACAGTACCAAACTGAAAATCTTTCGACAATGACTTTTGACTAGAACAGATTTGTGGTTGATGTTCACGAGCCGTTATGTACACTTTGTCACGTGTAAATGTCTTATCAGATTCAAAAACGGGTCTCCAAATTTTCATGCAAATGGCGCATAATTTTAAATACAAATTAAAACTGCCGCCGATACGATCACATCCCTTTCAGGGTGTTCCAACAATGATTCATTTAGATACTGTATATGCCCTGCTCTGGATTCTGTTATTTATAAAATTCAATCACGGCAAATTCAAAGGCAAATTCAATTTAATCATTGTCAAACATGGTACCAAATTTATCAAGATTTGGATTATTGTTTAACGTTTTATCATGTTTTGTTAACATGTTGTTCCATCATGCGAGCATTGCTTTTAAAACATTTGTTTATTTTCTTCAAAATTCAACTTAAAATTATCATCAAATGTTGATTTTGGGTTCCTTTTTATTAGTGTCAATATTTGACTTGACCCGAATAATTTCTAACGAGTTAATTATTATTTTTCGCATGGTTTCAATAATTTTGCAAAACAAAATTTAAAACTTTTAGCGTTTCGAAAAACTTGACTTTGAACCCAAAACCCATTTAATGTTTACAAACATTATAAATCATAATTTATTCATGTTTACAAACACCATTCCGTAATTGTGATTATAATTGTTATTTTATTCTGTCAAAATAAAAACACCAAAAAAATATGTTACATTGTATATCGGCAGGTGTTATATATAATGTTTTTGTCTTTTGTGTTTTCACAATTAGAATTTAAACTGTTAGAATTAAATTAATTTTCCCAATGAGATTGTTATGTTTCATGCAAAATGTATTAATGAAGATGAATAGTCTAGCAACAAATTGCGCGGATTTATTTTACAGATAAGCCGCGTTTGGTGAACAACCAAGTGGTCTATTATAACAAGATATAATCGTATCCTATCGTTAAAGCGTCGTACAATGAACCGCGATCCGATAAAGTGATGGAATGAAGAAAACAACACGCTTGTTAATAATTTGCGTTTTCAGATCGCATCGCACTATCATACTACAAGAATGTTGAAATTAAGTATTTGAGGGACGCGTAGGCATCATAAGAAAAGCGCGATGAAAATCGGCGCAACTTTGCAAACCAAATACTATTATACTGTTGATTATATGCCATCCAGATGGAATCAATTTTTGTATTTTATTATTTCATTTTAAAAATGTCTCACCCTAATTTATTTTTGTTTATGTTTAGGTTACACTGAATGTAAGCAAAAAAATGTAAACATCATGTCAATAAATATTTATTTGACCTTCAATATTTGTTGACATATCTCGATAATAATTCCAAACGAGGATATCGAAAAATTGCTTCTTTATACTAAATTCGATATAGTGTATTAGTGAAAATCACAAAAATAAAAAAAAATACCGAAATCTTATCACGACGAGTTGAAAATAAGTGCTGCGCAGAAGGAAGTTCGTTTCGATTTGCGTTTGACGCGCGCTTTAACGCGATTAGTGCGGGGCCTCATTGTTAAGCCGGGACTCGGCATCGCGTGCGTGCTTCCATCGTCAAATTTTTTTCCATCCCATATACATATACTGTCGCATTCTTGTTCGGCCGCCGCGTCCTCCGAAAGAGATAAAGTAGTTCGTCGAATCGGCATTTTCGACGCACATGATTATCGCCGAGAACCTGTCTGTTATTCCGCAAATTTCGCGCTAAATACGAAACTTTGAATGAACGCCGATGGACTTCTTTGATCGTCGAAAGAACATTTATTACGCCTCTGCATTAACGATATTAAATTACCATTCAGTTAAACACACTTTTATGAACGAGTTTCCATTATGAAAATCATTCTGTTTATGTAACCATTTGCGTTTCGGTTTCCACCAAGAACTGGGGAAAAAAGAAAACAGGATCAGAAGGAAAAAACGTTAAGAGAAATCATTATCGATTTTTGTTTATCATTGTTTATTGTCTCGTATTTTATTTCTGTGCTTTTTTCTGTTTACACTACTTATTCTATCGATATCATAAATTACTTACTTTGATCATCATATAATTCCAAATTGAAATATTACGAAAATAATACACCCCTAAAAAGTAAGTTTTTTAAATTTGGTTAAAAAAGATAAAAGATAAAAAAGTAACAAGAACATGCTCATTACACATTAAGAGTAAACATTTTTTAATTGTACACTAAAAGAAATAATTCTGCAAACTTTACCAGACAATATTTACCATACAATAATGCTTCAAAATTACCAGACAATATTGTAAACATTGTATAAAGGAAAAACATGTAAATAAATGTCTGAAAATATTATTATTTTTATCAGATTGTATGACAATTTTCATCATATTTGTTTACATGTTTTTCTCTTTATCCCATGTTTACAATATAGTTTGGTAAAATTTGCAGGATTATTTCGTTCAGTGTACCGTACATTTTTGTATTAATAATTAACTTATGGCAACCTACCTTTCATTACGCTTAATTGATAATTAAGATTAACAAAACCTTCATTTTCGAAGAATTTATTAATGAAAAAGTTAATAAAACATCTTTTATGAACGGTCACCCATCCGAGTAGTAATCATCGCCAATGTTGCTTAATTCCTAATGATAGTTTCCGCCGTTGCCACACTGTCCACAAGCGCGACTAAAAAAGTTAATGAAAACGTTGACAAATGAAATAACAAAAAATTTAAAATACAAAGAATGTATTATCTTACTATTTTAGTGGTAAGATTTTACCACTTCAATTTTTACCATTTAAATGTTACTATTCAGTTTTCTCAGTGTATTCATTCCAATTTTTCGAAACGAAAACCATTTCGAAAATCTTTTCCGCCTTGATGTCCTTTATCCTCCAGCCATTCCCACAGCTCAATTACCGTCACACTCGTCATTCTTCAAACGATTTACACGGCCATTCCAAAAAATGACCCCGTCAATGATTCGAAAATAACGAATACACCGTAAACCCGTGAAATCCAACGCCGGCGTATTAACGATTCTGCCGATCGGCTAATAATCGTGCGTTGTTTGATCAACTAATTTATCTGCTTGTACATCAGTCAACTTTTGATATTTGTGCCGTGTCGTGTAATTGAACGTCCGGAATCGTCGTTGTCACATAATGACGTGTAATGTTGTGACGGCTTGCGATGTTTTAACATCAAATATGGAAATTGCTGATATGAATACATTATGTCAAATTTTCATGACAAAACGCTCGGGTATTAAAATTCGTGTTTTGACGCGTTATTTCGAATGAATTTCAATACATTATAACCTCGCTTGTTGATGAAACGGGACAAAGCCGTTGCCTAAGCGAAAGCGGAATTTGAATTAATTAAGGATTACTTCGCATTAATGGACGTTGATTGTTTCGCTGAAACGTAATCTCAAATTGACCGTTATCGTCAGCGATACGATATTCGCTTTATTCGGCTCAATTTCTCGAATCGACGTCGAGTTTCTGGTGTCGTCGGTGTTTTGTCTACGAACCGACCGTCGTCTAAACTCCGCAACATATTCGGCGTGCGGATTTCTGAAATATCGATTACATATATATTTATGTATATATGTATATATGGGTCAGTATCAAATTCCATACTTAATGAAAAGCCATACCATAACTTGTATACCTATATTCACACTAGTTATAGGTATACCTGTCATGGTATAAATTTTGGTTATAGAATTTGATACTGACTCATATATATATTATATATATATATCAATCGTTTCGGTAATGCCACGCTTGGTAAACATACTCGCCCATTGACCCTTCCGTCCTTGTCGCGTATTCTTAGCTTACGATTATCCTTACAAGACGATTGATAGAAATCGGTGCAAATTAAGGGTGCGGAATTCGCGCTCTCTAACAATGAATAAGTTAAAATTACATATTTCTTAGGTAAAAACATTATTACAATTAATATATTGACTTCAGTGACTCGAGGTCGCATAGTGGGAGCTGTAGGATGGCCACACAACGGAGGGGGTAGTTCAGCAGTATTTGAGACGTTCATTACTAGGATGGGTGATCGGTGAACTAAAACAACCGAATTTTATTATTACGCGTATTGAATAAGTAAATTATTACTTTTTATAAAATTCACACAGTACACAGTGTACAGTACACAACAGTACACGGAAAAAAACAACATTTTTAGTATTTGATTCTACATTAAGCCTAAAAGTTAACCTATAAATGTTATATTTACAGTGAAGTCAATTCAACGGCTTAAATTTTGAATTAAAATATTCACACGTTAAAGCAACATCAAAATGATGCGGAGTTACATAGAAAATTTCGAAAGATATACTTATTATTAATAATTATGTTACAGAAATAATATATATTTATAAATAATACGATTGGAAATGAAATAAAATTTTCAAAAATAAAAAGAAATCAACGATTTAAAACATTCTTCCTGATTGAAATGCTTAAATTAACCTATAATGTGCGCAAAACATTTGACAATTCATGAAATCGTTAAAGCCCCTTTCTAAGACTAAACATTAATATGCGTTTGGATTTCACATTTATATATATTATTTTAAAATCATAAAGTGCTTATTCATAAATAAAAGTATAAACATTGTTCTAAATGTTAAATAAACGTCTAAATTTTTTCCGTGTACTTTTTTAATAAGTATTATTAACATTTTAACTCCAAATAGTTACTTTTTGTAAGTGAACGACTCTGGACTTTTTCAATACACTCAGAGAACTAGATTGTTAAATTAACAATCTGGATTGTACAATCTGATCGTTAATTTAACAAGAACAAAAAAAATGTAATATAGTAAATTTATATTGACAAAATTATAAGTATTGTGTAAT
>JABFQC010007421.1:0-10078 GCA_022817085.1 Psilanteris sp. ZL-2020
TTGTACTTTTTAAAACTTAAATTGTGCTTATTGAAACTTTTTTTGCATTTATCACAGTATAACAGTGCCGTCATAGGATTCATCGTATACGTTGTAATATTTCATACATCATTTCTTTCAGTGTATATTGCAAATATGTTGTAAATATATTAAAATTATGTTTAAAATATATTATCAATATATATTTACAATATATTTTTAAATATAAAATATATTTTAAATGGATTGTAAATATATTTGTAATATATTAGCAAATATCATTCGTAAATGTCTAATATATTTGCTTTTTTATACATATATTGCCAGAAATTATACCGTTAAAAAATATATTGTTAATATATTTTAAACATATTTGGAATATATTTACAACATATTTACAATATATTGTTATGTTTACTAGGGTGACATTAAAACATTGTTAACATTGAAAATATTTATATATTTATTTATTATTATATATAATTTTTTATTACTTCAATGCAAAACATATTAATGGACAATTTATTTATAAATTAAAATATTACCCTTACCATCAGTATATAGCCCATTCAAGTGACAGAATTTGCGTTTAAAAAGCATCATTTAAACGCAAACTATTACGAAACTTAAATAGCAACGATTGTCACTCAATTTGATTCATTAATACATTATAATTTTCTCAGTGTAATAATAACATTTATATTATTATATTTTCTGCCCCCCTTCTGCATTCAGAAAAAACTTGCCTACATATTCTCGCGTTAAATAAAAAAAATTACTCATAGTTCAAGTAATGCTATTGCATTCCAAATGTTTAATAAACCAAATTCGCTAACAAAAAGCACGCCCGATTGTAAAAATCGTATTTCGCAATAACATCGGCGCAGGTGGGATACTTTTTTCACGAACTACGGCCTATCCGCCCTTTATTTATGTAACCGTGACGCATGTGAAATTTTGCTATTAGATCAAGTCCAACTCGATCAGCGCGCCTTTGTGAACTAATTGGTTTCGGGGATAGTTAACAAAAATCCGAGTGATTGAACGCGTTTATTCGCGGATTGTTCGCGCAGCGAGTGGCTTCGATGTAGGGAAAATCTGACAAACGAGAGGGGTCGGCGCGCTGGCACTCGAGGATATATAGGTGCTCGCTGACAAGGAACTATTGGAAGTGGACTGTCTTTTCGAGAGGCCTTTCTAATCACGAAGGTTCAAATGAAATACCGATCGGCAAAAGGATCTTGTTTTCAATTAAAGGGTTAATATTTTTTTTTGCTTTCGGATTGCTATTTGCAGATACTTGATCCCTCAACAAAACTCAGGGCATTGCGCGTCAAAAAATAACAAATATTGTTTCCGTTTTATATTACACGACGTAAACAGTGAATAATTATTTACAACTTTTATTCATATATATATATATATATATATATATAATTCGATACCACATTCACAATGAGTAATGCCAAAATATTAAACGCACTCCCAACGTATATTCATTCTCAATTTATCAATCGAATGATAATTTGCATTAATCAATCACGTTTGTTTCGCAATGTTCATACAATAATCCTCGTTTATCACTATCTAATACTTTTAACCCATCAGCTGTCCGGAAATTTGGACGAAAATGTCTGCGAGCAAACGAGCGGCTTTATAAATTAGTTCCAAGTGTTTTATCGATAACGGTGGTTCGCAACTTGGAGCTAATGGCAATAGGCACGTAGATTCAGAATCATTTGATTGATGCTGGCGCGCAGCGGAAGGGAGTGCGTGGAATCGGGAATCGGCAGTAGGAAAAGGGGTGGGAAAATTTAATTAACGTAAATGCCGCTGCCACAGCCAGTGCTACACGACGTGCGTGGCGATCGCTCATATGCGACCCTTTCTGCCTAACTGCACCCCTGTCCCAACCAGCTTATTAAACACTTTCCCCTGCTCCGCACGCTTTCATCTACTGATCCGCCAAACGGACACCGAAAGGGTTCTGCTACTGTTTCACACTTTCTTGTCCCGATAGCGAAATTATGTTAAGAATGATTTTAATTTTGATATTAATAAATAACGATAATTTGCAAAAGATAAATCTGTAAATTTGCCATTCGAGTTTGGTGGAATAATAATAATAATAATAAGTTTTTTCATAAACTTATTTAATGTATACGACCTTACGTAGTCAAATACGAATATATAATTTATAAAATTACTAATCGCGCAAAATGCATCCGTGGATTATACAACGAGAGCTTTTATTACTACTTATTATGAAATACGATCAAAATTGTAATGCTTAATTACAAAGCAAGCATACGCGAGTAAAGCGTATTTTTATTGTGATAATAAGAGAGGGGGAGGGCTTATTTAATTAATTTTACATTTTACTACGCATATCATACTTTTACGATTTCAATTAAATTCACCCGCGGTGTCAACAATAAATCACGTTCGGTCAAAAATATAAGCGTCGCAGACTCTCGCACGAAATTAGTGACTGAAGACTCGCGCGACCGTAGTTTGAGTCCTATCGATCGCAAAGCAGTTTCGTAATCGACTTTGCGAAGCAATTCTATAATCCTCGAAATATAATTAGAAGCAAGTGAATAAAACCGACAATGCAATAAACAACGAAAATATCTTTTCTTCTTCAAGACAAGTGACTTCGTTACTCGACCCATTACGAAAAGCTAATAAGTTCGAGAGAGATGGAATAGCGATACGATTATGTCGAAGGGAAAAGCTTTTATGTGTCGTATAACTTTTGCTGAAGATAGCCAGCGGCTGGTCGATGAAGATAATTGTGTTATTTGATAATAAAGTTCACATTCATGCTGAAAGTGTCTAAATTTATTTCTGCCCGTCTTATTCGTTTTGGAATGATGTCCAACAATAGTCTTTCGTCCACCAGACGTACTTGAAATTGCGATTGGATATTATTTTACTCGATGTATTTACATTTCGGGATGTCTTTATTCGAGGCATGCTGGAACCGGCGAAGCAGGTATTTCGAGAACAATCGGCTCGCATGGAGGAGCATGCTTCGTCTTTGCATATCAAAGGTAAGGGATACCATTTTGCCTTTCATATATTAAATCACGGGACAGTGTCCCTTCAAAAAGACTGAATGGTACACACACAGACTTCAACTTGTGTCACAACAATCTCAACCCAAGTAGAAATGTCTCAAGTAACTCGCGAGTTACTAGAAATTTTATTTACAAATTCTCTAGTAACTCACAAGATACTAGACGAATTTCTACTAGGGAATGAGCTTGCAGCATTATTCTTGGACGAATCAAACGCCTTTTTACTTTAAATATTAATAAACAATACTGCTAAACCAATGAATTCACAATTAAAATATAAAATCAGGAAATACATTCGAAATACGTTCATCTTAAAAGTTCCTAGATTATATAATCATTTCATTGTCTACATCTTCTCAGTGCGCGTACAATTTCATACTTAAAATTTGTCTTATTTAAATAACGATACAAATATATTATAAACAGAAACAATATTACGTTCATTCAAATCGGACTGTCACAACTGCTTTGCCGATACTTCGATTATTCCAATTCAATCGTCAGGGATAATTTTACATTTCGATAACGTTACCTTGATTTTTGTCACCGTATTTCATAAGAAAATCTTCAGTATGTACATTGAGGACGAAAACGGGTGTAATTGAATTGTTCCGTATATTCTATCTAGACGTATTTGTGCAACG
Source organism: Psilanteris sp. ZL-2020 (assembly GCA_022817085.1). NCBI lineage: Eukaryota > Metazoa > Arthropoda > Insecta > Hymenoptera > Scelionidae > Psilanteris > Psilanteris sp. ZL-2020. The sequence goes on from JABFQC010007421.1 coordinate 3,707, forward strand.
CTGGAAAAATACTCCTGGGGTAAGAGAAACAACACATCGATAATGCCTCTACCCATACAAGACCGTATCCGGGGCTTATCTCATTTATTACTAGGTTCTCCGCGTTTCTCGCCGAAGAAACCGGCTCTCGTCTCGTTCATCGGTTATTTTACAACTCTGAGATAGGGGCGAGTAACGTCTTTGTTTTCACCGCAACGTTCCTCAGCTTACCCTCGCATTCAGTCACCCTTCCTCCTTTTCGTTAGCTCATAGCAGCGTCACCGACGCGAAGTAAAAAAAAAAGGAAAAAATGGAGAGACAAAGATAAGAAAGCGACTCGTTTTAACTCGCTCCAACTTGTTCGATTTATTCTAATAAAATTACTGGTCTGCAAAATTGTGTCTCGTCAACAATGATATTTCTACGGTTGACCAAGTTTCATTAAAACGCGTTAATACCTAATCTGCACAGACAACGCGTTTAGGGTCTAACTAACTGCTGTAGAACTGATAAGGTGTGGTCATAAACGCTGCCTGATAAAGCAGTTGGCACTCTAAAGACGACGGTGGTTTAGTCTTGAATGAGTTCATTGATTTTAATACTTTCGTAAAAATTGTCGCCATTCAATCATCGTTATTATCTTTATTTAAAAGTCAAATGTTTATGAGTGATATCAAATTATATATAGTTATTGACTATTAAAGTGAGTTTAATGAAACGCAATGTATAGGAGATGCATTATTTATGCGTTATGAATTTTCAACGCGTTTCGAATATAAAACATTCCGCGAATGCATTTAAAATGCTAAACAAAATAAATATATTAAACCACTTTAAGATATTTCATTACGAAATATATTTTACACGTAGAAAAATGTTACATTATAAAATACTATATACTTATATAGCTTTGTAAGGATATCATGATTAGTTTACGCAGAAAAATGGTGCATTAAAAATTACTGAAAGTTCAGTAAATATTATGAAAAACACAGTAACCCACGGACAAAACAAAAATTCAGTCAGAAAATAACGAACTTTTACTGTAAACATTGATGAATATTCGGTATATATTTACAAACATTCATCAATGTTTACTGAAAAGTTCGGTAATTTTCGACTGAAATTTTGTTTTGTCCGTGAGTTACTGTGTTTTGAATAATATTTACTGGAAATTACTATACTTTAGAGAAAATTGTCTTACAAAATATAGCTAATTTGTCTAGAAGATATTTTAATGTACACGCACAGAAATTATATAGTTGAATTAAAAAAATTATTTTGTTAAGCGTATTTTGTCAATTTGTCTGTGAAGTGTCTGAGTTCAATAAAATATTTCGTAAATATTTACACTTTTAATGAAACGTTTAATATGCTTTTACAAAATTAGTGTGTTGATTCAAATAAAAAACATGATCTAATTTAAATCATATTTTGCTGATCTAACAAAACTATTTGTTTAGTTTGAAACAAAATTTGGAATGAAACAAAATTTGTTTGGCTCAAAAATATGTTTCTGTGCTTGTATAGAAGTTGTATAATAATTTTAAAAATATTTAATTTCAAATCCCTGAAATACCATAATGTGTAGTCATTTTTAATATAACATTTTTCTCCGTGTATATAAATATATAAAAGAATCTATTTCATTTGGTATATATTATATATAGATCAACTAATTTTGTCAAATCTATAATAATAGCTTACGAAAAATTATACCAACTAATAACGCGTATAATTATTGATTGACTATCACTTAAGTCATTTACTACCAATAGCATAAAGACCATTATTCAAAACCAAACAGAGCGCGACGCTTTCAAACGTCTCGCGTTCTTAACAGTTTTATCGCACGGATGTATCGCATGACACACACACACCTCGTAATTCGCAATCCCGCGATTCAAGATGAGCTCTTTCGCGTTACGCATCGGAAATAAAATTACAAAATTTAAATTAAATTTTTTTCCATTATCCTCATTCATTCGTCTCAAAATGCAGCGTGTTTTGCATCGCGATGCGATAAATTTCTTGCCGGCGCATCATAAAACGATAAGATAGTACGTTTGTCATTGTGCCTTATGGAGGTAAAAGTAGGAACAAAACGTGGACGCATGCACCCGGACGCACGACCTGTCACGGATAAATCTTTTGCGGTACGGATTTTTCACGTATCTTTTAGAGTTCTACAAAAATTCTGTCTCGCCATTCTAAATTCCGGTTATCTCGTAGGTTTCGACAGTAATGTGCCGGCGTATTATGTAGGAGCGTCCTGCGCCGACCGTCCCTTTTACATAGGAACCCATGGCGGTGCCGTTTAGCGTTAGATAACGGAAACGTATGAGAGACAGGGCGAAGTCACCCTTATCTTAAGAGCACCCACTCAATAGCTACACATTAGTTCAATCTCGCGGCTCATATTCAATATTTACTCGGAGTTCCAATAATGCAAAAAGTTAAAATACGTTATTCGTTCCACGTAAATACACTCAAAGAAACAAAGTGACAAAATTTACTGTTTTTACCAGTAACCTGACTACGTTAGCTAAAAAATGATGAAATTGGCTTTTATGAGTAACGAGAAAAATAATGAATAATATACTTATTTTTACTTAGATAATACATAACTTTTAATTTTCATCAGATACTCTTCAGGTGTTGAAAAATTAAACTAGTTTGGAAAATCTCACCAGATACTCATAACATTCTGTATAGATTTCTTTATATAGTTTCCAGTGACCAAAATCTAGCCAAGACTTAGTTGTCGAAAAAAAGGATTTAGTAAGATCTACTGAAAAGTTTAGTTAAACCAGTATCATAACCGTCAAATTCAGTTAAATTAACTGTGAGATTCTATTTTGGTTAAAATAACTATAATTTTAAGTTGTATTGCAGCCAAAACTGATATTTTTAACTGAAACAATTGAAATATTCAGTAAAATTGACTGAGTTTATTAATATCAAGTATCATAATTGGCTGCTATATTCTATAAAAATATCTAATCTTTTCATTTGGACCAACTAATTATTTTCAGTCATGGCTATACATTACTGAAAAATCAGTTAAATTTACTGAATATACTATTTTTTCTCTGAGTGTAGCTAGACGTCAAATAGTCTAGTATTAAAAAATCGAATCTACACTGATTAGTGAACCATCATAAACACTAAGAAATAATGATTTATAAATTGTTTATTGCATTTTATGTAAAAAAAGGTATTAAAAATAAAAAGGATTGTTTATTGCAATTTAAAAAAAAACTTAAATAATTTAAATAATTATTAATCTGAAAGAAAGAACAAAAAAAGTTTCCTAAAAGAATTACGACGAATTTCTATTAATTTGAAAAGTTTAAATAACGAAAAAGTAATTGTCGTGTTTAAAAGAAGTATTTTAATAATTATTAGATATTTTAATTATTTTTCAAATATATTTCCCTTTAATCGATAACAAACTATACGATCACGAGTCGGCTTATAACAACAGTTTTTGAATGAAGCTTTGAATAAATCGCGCGCATGGCGGGAGCGGCAACATCAGGATGCGGCGGAGGGAAAGTTAAGCAGGTTCAGCAATGTTTATTATTGGAGGGGTGACTTTGTGTACTAAAAAGTTGTTTGTTTATCATGTGCAATAATAGATTTGTTTATAGTATAATGCGTTATTAGTATTAATAGGTTATTTATAAATGTATGACTTGGAATTTGAAGATATTTGTATATGTTGTGTTTCTCGTGTGTTCAATGTTATATCATGATAAAATTCTAAACTATAAATAAAAAAACGTGAAATACTATTCCCAATTCGAATTGAGCTGGCAAAATAGTATACAATAAATTAATGTTGTTTGTTTATTTAAATTTTTTAATTTATATATAATAGTATTTAATTAATGAAGTTTTTTTAATATTATTAGGAAAAAAAACGTTTTACTTTAATAACAAATTTTTGTTAAACTGTATATACACATATCATAAATTTCACTTATATATACATACAATAAGTTGTTACTCTACAAAATTTCTATTAGGGTTATTCTTCTATCTATTAGGGAAAGTATCTTATAATTTTTACTGTTTATTTCTATAATTTCATGTCCAAATATAATATAAATATTTGAAAATTTTAACTCAATGTATTCATCGTTACATCTATAAAAATATATGTGCAATTGTTGCTTACAGCTCGAAAACAATCTTGTGAGAAAGAAATGTTTGTCACCATGATAAAACCATGTCGTGCGCCTATGGTTTCAGGAGCTCAGTTTCCTGTTTCAAACAATAATATTAAAATACGTGAATATGAATGGTACAACATTGCAACGAAAGTTTCTCACTCAAAAACAGTAATAAGTTGGCAAAATAGATAATTTTATAATTATCAACTACAAAATAGGAACATTTTATAATTCAATATCAGTTCCTAACTAAATCGACTAAAACATTACATAAATCTCAAATCTTGGTTTATGAATTCAAAATTGACGAAATAAAATTTTGTTATCCGAAACATACAAACTGCTAACGTAACGCAGTTATTGAAATGACTTTTAATAAACGATAAACGCTGAATTTCACGTCATCATAACTTGACACTGTATTAGCTGGGTATCAATTTGGTCCGAAATTTGTTCCTAGCCTGAAACATACGTTCGCAGTACACTTCGCAAAGTATGGTTTACACAAGCTTAGGGTTACTTATTCTATAGGTTATGTGCGTAATGTGCGCGGCGCAGCCCCGGGGTAGGTGCTTGTGGTAAATCTAATAATGTTGTAATGTTGTTAACCTACCGTCTCTTTCGACTTCTCGCTCGCTCCCTAAAGACCGGCACGTCTTGCGCTTCAACTTGCTGTATAAGTTCCGCCTGTGCCTCGCGGCTCACATCATGCCGGGAATTTTTGAAACGAGTAATTTAATATGTTATAATAAGTTGTGCGCTAACTTTTTCTCCACGTAGTTCGCGTATACGCAAACACGCGTGTGCTCATTTTGTTCAACAGAAACAAAAAAGAAAAAGACAAAAGACTCCTCGCAATTGCATTCGCGTATCACCTTGTAAATCCGTCAACTATAACTTTTTACATAAATCCCGACCACACGGTTACACGTGCAGTTTCCGATCACTTAATACAATATTAGGGCAAATTTTAATCTTTTAAAACAACTCCGTTACAGGCGAGCAGAGTCGAAGGTATGTCGCGGGACAAGGTAAGCGGCGCGCAGTCACCCGAGGGTGTTCTGCAAACTATACTCGCGAAAAGTTTAACACAACTTCAAAACATTGGTATTGCAGTGCTCGTGGTGTGCAAGCAAGACGGGATATTCGGCTGCGAGAAGGGATTCCAAGTGGATGGTCCGGGGCAAAAGGAGACCGGGGCGAATTTGTTCTAGCGTGAGTTTACATGGGTTACGTTAAGTACATAGGTGTCTGGGGGTAGTTAACTGTATCTATCGAGCTAAAACACACCCTGTATGGTAGTTGAGACATCGTACCGAGAGAAAGATAAGAAGTTGAGCAGGCTTACGACTTTCGAGTCCCGCGCGTTGTTCAATTATCGAGATATGCATATTCATACGCTCGCTGAAAATGTGCATTTTAAGTTGGCTTGCGCACATAAAGGGTAATTCTCCATAATTCTTTTCACCGAATAAATTTGCGCGTTGACATTCGGACGAAAAATTGCAAAGAATTATAAATGCGCAATGCAAATACATATGTATATATATATATATTTGTACCGATCGGATCATTACACGGAGAAAAAAAATATATTATAAATTACTATACACTGTAAGAAATGATTTATGAAATATTACAACGTATATGATGAATCCTATGACGGCAGTGTTATACTGTTATAATTGCAAAAAAAGTGTGAATAAGTACAATTTAAGTTTTAAAAAGTACAACGTGAGTTGCATTTATTGAAACATTTTCAACACATATCACAACGTTTAGGATTCAACACAACACTGCCGTCATAGGATTCATCGTATACGTTGTAATATTTCATACATTATTTCTTTCAGTGTATCATTAAAACAATTTTATTATACACTGAGAGAAAAATTGATCAATTTTTAGTAAAAAGTTGACCAATTTGGTATTATTTTTCTAATTCGTCAAAAATTCGTAGTTTATTCAGCAAATAGTATCAATCTTTACTAAAATTGAACATCCTCGTTTTTCTTATTCAATTAACTGTTTGTTAAAATTGATCAAAACATATTGTTACGATATGCTACGCATTTCGATTTTATATACATACAAAAAAAAATATAGCCCTGAAATTATAAAAATATTTAACATAAACAAACAAAGAATAATTTTATAAGATTCATTCTGACATGAATCTTATAATTTTCTTACATATTTATATCATTAATAAATA
>JABFQC010007422.1:0-10078 GCA_022817085.1 Psilanteris sp. ZL-2020
CATAGTAATATTATTATAGTACATGAAATCGTGAAATAACGCAGAATATGTGATGAATATTGGTGAACGATGCTTTACAATGAACTTAATGTCAGTAAAATTTCATATACCTATTATGAGTCTGAAGTGTATTTTTACACGTTTCTTTATACTGCGTTCTAGACGCGATTTCCATTTAAGTTTGAAAATGAATTTAAATATTTGGTGCCAAGGGAAACGATGAAAATCGAAAATTGTATTCTAAATACATTGAGCTTAATGTCAGTAAAATTTCATATACCTATTATGAGTCTGAAGTGTGTTTCTACATGTTTCTTTGTACTGCGTTCTAGAAGCGATTTCCATTTAAGTTTGAAAATGAATTTAATAAATTTGGTGCCAAGGCAAACGATGAAAATCGAAAATTGTATTCAAAATACATTAAATTATATGTTGTGTTTTTACACATTATTACCATGTACTTCGATACACAATTCGGGCTTAAAATGGTTACACGAAATTTTACTAACATTTAATTTAATATATATTCAATCAATTTTTCGATTTTCATCGATTGCCTTGACATCGATTTTTTTTAATTCATTTTTAAATTTCAACGCACATAGTAATATTATTATAGTACATGAAATCGTAAAATAACGGAGAATATGTGATGAATATTGGTGAAAGATGCTTTATAGGCGTGGGAGACAATTATTTTAGTCTATTATACTAAATTTATAATTAGTTTTTATCAATTGTAGTAGCTGTAACAAGCAATTAATTTGGGTCGAGAACCACTGGTTTAACTTCAAAATTTACTGACAGTTTTAATTTTCTGCTGGTTAATTTTCTGCCAGTTTCACTTTCATCTTTAAACTTCAGAACTGCGTTTTCGCTACGTCAAATTATTGTATTTATCAGTTATTGTTATAGACAAATGAAATAAACAAAAATTTTGCAACTAACCTGGAGCCTATAAATAGCCCATAAATTCTCTGTATTAATAAGCTCTGTGCGCAGAGTACGCGTTGGGTCATTTGGCGAGTTCTGTAGACCATCACGCATAATTTTCCGCGATTTTTTATTATGACCGCTGCATTGGGCATATAATAAGCCTCAAAATTCGCTAAATATTAAGCAATTTAAACCTAGAATTCATACTGAAAATCAACTTTTTCTGTGGGTGCTCTGTGCGCAGAGTGCTAGACGCTCTAGCTTGTTAATGATATATGTTGATATTTTGATGCACTATTTGTTTTATAAATAAAATAATATTGATTATAGAAACATGTTTTGTTATTTAAGTGATAAAATTAAGAAAATTTCGTGCCTAACACGTGCTGTTCTTCAGCCACATTAAAATCTATAGAATAATTAAAATTTAAATTTAAATAATAAATTTATTTAAAAAGTGTATAGTTTTGGAATATTAAATCAAAATTTAAACAAAAAAACGAATTATAAAACTATAAAATATTGAATTTAGAAAAAAAACTACATACAATTTTAATTGTTTATAACTTTTATAAAAATAATTATTTGTTTAATTACTTTTGCGCAATCAATATACTTTTGGTGTGTTAACATATTAATATGCATTCGACGGAATTAAAAGAAATTTTAATTTTGCTGTCACCGGTTATAAAATTTTGACTCTGAAGCAAATCTACTTTAATTTGTTTATATTTTATCTATTGAATCATTTATCATAACATATACTTCTTGCATTTTAGTCTCAGTTTGCTTTAAATACTACATAAAGGAAATTTAGTGGTTAGTGGCATTTAATTAGTCTCTTAAAATTTTGATTGTTACAAGTTGTGGTGGCTTAGCGGTTAGGGTTCATTCTTCTAACACTGAAACGCCGGTTCGAATCTCGTTTATTATAATATAAAGTGATCGTATATGGGGCGTTTTCGGAATAAAATATACGAAGTAAAATTAATCTGGCAACATAACATTTTATTTATGACTTGTATATTATAAAAACCGTATATAATTTTCGTACATTATTTTCTACGTATAATTGCCCATGTAGTTTCCTACGCCAAAACCTTACATCGTTTCGTCAAAAAATAATAAATACATGTTGTGGCTGAAGAATAGCTCGAGTTTGACTGGAATTTATAGAAATTTATATCACAGGTTCAGAGAGATAGAAATTTGGATCATAGATAGAAATTTTTGTAAATTTTTGTAAACTCGAGCTGTTTTTCAGCCACATATATATAATGATGATTTAAATGAGAGATATAGGCATACGCTTACGACACCAATCTAGAAACTCCTGTCTCGATTAACCTTTAAATATAATTCGTGAATTAAAAATATCAAAACTGCTAATACTTTTATTGTTAAATACAATTTCAAAAATTGTAGTAATATCATGAAAGAATGATTGTAAATAATTAATTATAAATGTGTATAATATTACACTCGATGCTGATGATGTAAAATCTCGAATTATTCAGTTGTAATTCAACTTAAACTGGGGAATTAGGCAAATTTTATTTATTATTGTTATTATTCTACGAGGGGTGTTCAACCCTTACGTAGTGCGTCCCCGGGTGACGGATAGGGGAGTTACTTTCTAGATATAGGGCGTAGCAGGGTAACCTGTCACAGACCAAACAGACACCTTTTACGTGGCCTAAGTACACCTGGTTCCAAACCTCTGTGCACGGTGAGTAGTCGTTAGATCCGACTAGCTCTATGCTTTAATTAATGCTATGTTTAATTAATGCTATTGTAAAACTGTTCCACAAAAAGTATCAGCCGGCGAGGGCGCTGCACACAGTTGATCGATTCATATAGAAACATAACCTTAAAAATCTGATCAAAATTATTAAAATAATGTATAAAAATGACGTTGTGTACATATAAAATGACACATTATTATATAAAACTAATACGGATATTTATTATAATAGTTTTCATATAAAATTAACAGTTATGTTTGTCTATATTTCGATCTACCTTATACAGCGCTATCTGGTGAGTGAGATTTAATTGTACCGAAGATTTTGGCCAGTTACACTCCCCTGGGTCCGACACGGCGTATCCCCAGGTAGCGCAGTGAGAAATGCCCTCTATGTACAGAGGGTAGAAGGGAATACATTCGAATAACCTCCCGCAAACTCTCAAAGTAACCCGGGGTGGGGACCCCGTTAATAACCCCACTAGGAACAATGGAAAGACGGAAATTTACGTTTACCACGCAGGAGGAATCTCTTACACAGGAGGGAGCTACAGGGTCGGCGGCTGCGGGTGAACACGCGGGCTCCCAGTCGTTGATATCAAGTGACCGCAGCACCTCCCCGGTGACTTGCTTGGCTGGGGTTGGTTAGAGGCTACGAGCGGGCCGCAAACGGGTGGACGAGGTAAGAGAGTGGGCCCTTCCACGCCAAACAGACCATAATTCCCCGGTCTAATTGGCTACTTGATCAACCATGGGGAAAATACCTCAAGTATAGTGACTGAAGAGCGGGAATCCTGTCTGGAGATCCTCTCTAGCTAGTTTTCGCCTGGAGGAGTTCTGTTGGGTGCAAAAACTAAGACTCGTTCCATGTGTAGGCAAAAAATCATCAGCCATGTCGTGAAGGGTGGAATAGGCCAAATCCGTGAAGCCTTTGACGTCATGGCTGATGGAAACAAAACCTTCTGCAGGACTATTCAGGCACTGCGGAACGGTAAGACACATGGCGTGCAAGTTAGACCTGTGTTGCGGCCTCGATGTAAGCAACTCTGGAAAGCTGTTCCGGAGAATAGCTTGCCCGGGCAATCGCTTGCCAAGCATAATCGCAACACGGTGAAACCACCTGGAACGCCTTTGTTGACACCTCCTCCGCGAAATTATGATCCTCCGCAAGGGATGATTTCCACAGAAAGCTGTATCCGCTACAGGATTTTGCGAGGGAACACCTGGTACGCGACATTCTGATGGCTGGCGACTTGAACGCTAGAGCGCCTGAATGGGGTATGGCAGCATCGAACGCTAGAGAGCGATGTGTCCTGGACGTGGCTGCTAGGTTGAACTGGACAATCATCAACTCCGGCTCGACCCCGGCTTTCAGACGACTGCGATACATGGGCACCATTCCGGAAATCACGATGTCTACAAGAATGGCGTCGAGAATCACGGGATGGAGGGTCGACAAGGATTATACCGGTAGTGACCACCAGTACATTTCATTCGAAATAACGGACTGTGAACCGACGAGGAGCGGCTTTACAAAGAAACCACCAAGGTGGAACGTCAAGAGATTCGATGAAAAACTCTTTAAAGCGTCACATTGACGCGGATCAGACACTATTAACCACGAAACATCCACCTCTCAGAAATAACCGTGGAATCACGGACTACTGAGATAATGACGCTCCTCAGCCAAGCGTGTGACGCTTCGATGCCACGGCGGAAAACGTTCATGCGGAACGCCAGACATCCTGTCTACTGGTGAACCAATGAAATCGCTCAGCGATCCCCACATTGCACTGGGCCGTTCTTAACAGAACATACAGGCGAAAAAGACTCTGGGAGGCGCCATCAAGCGAAGCAACGAGAGCAATGACTGGATATAGCGATGCGTGTTGATCGGGATCCGTTTGGTTTCGGGATTCTTTCCGGGAGATAATTGGGTTTCAGACCGGCAGAACCTCCGTCGACGCGGCTAGGCTAGTCTTGGAGGCGGTTGAATCTGCTCGAAGAATGAATCATTCTCGAAAAGGATGATCCATTTAGTCACTTTGGACGTGTGAAACGCGTTTAATTCGGTAAGATGGAAGAATATGTTTTCTGTGCGACTACCTCGGGGACACAGTTTTGACGTTCCAAACGTCAGCAGCTCCCCGACGTGCAACAATTGTTATGACAGGTGTCGCGCAGGGATCTATTCTCGGACCAGATCTCTGTAACATCTACGTCGGAATCCTTCGTAAGAGATGCCCGAGGAAACAATCCTTGTCGGGTATGCCGACGACATGCTGCCGTTATACCGGCGCATAACGTGGAGGAGCTCCAGCGCAGGCTGAATTAGGTAATGCGACGCGTGCAGTCCTGGTTGGAGGACCATGGACTAAGCCTCGCTATGAGCAAAATGGAACTCATCTTGCACACGAGGAAGCAGATACCCACCCTGATACCCTTTCGGGTGAATACGTTGGATATCTATACGAAACCGGTTATAAAATACCTCGGACTGTTCGACATGAAACTGAGTTTCGAGAAGCACATAAATTGCAATGCGGACTGCGCATCGCGGATGACAGTGGCACTGAGTCCTCTAATGGCGAACGTGGGCTGCTTCCAACCCGTTTGTCGACGACTTCTCATGTCAGTGTATCGGCGCCGAAATATGGGCGGATACGCTCTTAAGGGAAACAAACAAGAGGGCCCTGGTGGTGGTTTGAGTCATACTTATCCATCTACTAGCGCGGGAACGGAAGATGATATACCACCAGAAAGGTACAGTAGGTGAACACCGAGCATGTGAGGTGGCACGAGCTAGCTCAATAGAGACCAGGCAATATAGCTGGTTTCATGACTCGCGAAGAAGATGGATAGCACGACTCATTCCGAACTTGAGATGGGTTAACCATACTCATAGTGACGTTGATTATTACTTAACTCTGTTTCTGACTGGTCACGGGTACTTACGAGGGTATTTACACAAGATGGGGAAGACAGGGAGCCCTCTGTGTCTGTATTGTTCGTAGTTCGAAAGCGCGCTCCATGTCTTCTTCGAGTAAGAAAGATGGCGAAAGATCGAGGCGGGCATCGTATCACCAGACACCGGCGTGGTCGTAATGCTGTCCGGCCGCCGACAGTTGAAGTACTCAGCCGATTACGTACGTGACGTACTAATAACCAAGAAATAGGAAGAGAGGCTGCTCTTCGGTCTTTGAAGGAGCTGAGCGATGAATTCAAAGATGAAGGAAAGGAACTTTTAGCCCTGTAGGTTATAGACGCCACCCTGAAGTAATGCGGAAGCGGTTTCCGGGGTGGCCTTACATCGAAAGACAAGGGTTTGTGGGGTTTTAGTTGGTAGAAGTCAAACACTACCATGGAGGGTTGCAGAACTGCCATGGTATCCATGAGAAGTTCCCCACGTGTCCCGATAAAAAATAAAACAAAATTATTATTATTATAATCACTTCATAAAATTCTATATAATTTAATAATGATAATATTAATAATAATAAATCATTTTACAGACAAATGTTGATTTTAATTTAATATTTAACTTTAAATTTTTAAAAACAATTATGATCAACTTTAAATCAATTATGAAATTTGAAATTTAATTGTACATTAACTATATATAGTTATGAGAATGGATACTTTATTAGATCTTATTGGGATTTAACGACCATGTACAATTAAATTTAAATTTGCATAATTGGTTTAAACCAATAACATCTAATTAAAATCCAGTGTATAAAAACTAACGATAATTTCGAATTTTTTGCTGAAGCATTGGTATTTTCTATCAAGTTGGAATATATTAAAGTACAAAACCAGTAATTGACAATGTATTGGATAATTCGAATATATAATGTTGATTTATTAATCGTAAATGGGCACGTAACCAATTTAATATATAGTAATTATATTCTATCCGTATATGCTGAGTAGTAGCATAATAAAGAGTGGAACTTAGTTTGGAGGGTGGGTATGAAAGCATTGCTATGGTTTTACAGACGGCATGCACAGGTTCTTCTGTATTAGAAATGTTACTTAAATTATAATAATATTAAGTCACTAACACATGTTTTAAAATAGAATTATTAATTGAAAATAATTAATTATTTTAAAATATTTACCTGAAGGCCGTGAACTATAAGAACCGTACTCGCGATCTTTATTTGCAGGTTCATTTCTACTTCGCCAAGAAGATACTTCTTGTTGACTTTTTCTTTTTTCTTCTTCTAACTTTTTTTCAATTTCGGCATCACGAGCCCGAGTAATTTCCGCTTGTTTCTCCAATTTAGCTAAACGCTCAGCTTCCTCTTCACGGCGTTTCTTTTCTTCCTCCTCTTTTCTTGCTCGTTCTTCTTCCAATCTTTTTCTTTCTTCTTCTTGTTCCTTTCTAAGTTTTTCTTGTCTTTTCTTTTCTGCAGCTTCGGCTTTTTTCTTTTCCCAAAGTTCTTTTCTTTCTTCTTTTCTTTGTAATTTTCTTTGTGTCAGTCTTTTTGCTTTTTCTTCTGCTAATAATTTATCAAATTCTTCAAGTTTTATCAAATATGCGTTCTTTCTCTCAGCCAATATAGTAGACAAAAATATATCACGATCAGTCTGCATCAGTTTCAAACGTTCTGCCGTAGCAACAGCTTGTTTTCGTTCTTCTTTTGCAATTTGAATTCGTTCTGCTTCTTGTTGTTCCCATAATAATTTCGCTTGTGATGACTTTTCTTCCAAATCTTTCTCTAATAAAGGAATCTCTTCTACTCGTTTTGCTCGCTCTAAATAGTCTACTTTTTTTTCTTGCGTCTTTAACTTTTGTTGCAATTCACGCTTTTCCTTTTGCATTTCCTCGACTTCCTTCGCCGCAATTTGTTCAGCATTTAAATTCTTCATATCATCTTCATCCATTTTCTTGAATATTTTCTGTCCAACCGCAGTCTGCATAATTTGCTGCATTTTTTCTTTCAAATGACGATCTTTAATTGACTGTATTTCTGCCTGTTGACGTTTCTTTTCACGCTCTTCACGTTCTTGCTCGAGACGCTTTTGTTCAGCTAACATTAATAATCTTTGCAGCTCTTCTTGTCGACGCATTTCCTCTACTTCACGAACTGTATTAATACGTTCAATGTATTCTTTGCGTTTTTCAATAATATCATGTCGCTGCAATATCATACTATGTTCATTTTGTTTGTTTTTATGATAGTTATTAATCATTGATATACGTGATTTCTCACGTTCATGACGTTTTTTTTGTGGATTAATAACATTGATAGCTCGGTGTAAAACACTAGCCATATTTACCAATTGACATCGAATCTGTTCAGATGGCATAGCTTGAAGAACTGGACCATTTGCATGTTCATCGCGTTGTGGCTCCGATAGATCTACGCCAAAGCACAAACGAGATTTAACATAATCAATGCGAATCTGCATATCACTATATCGTAAATAGTTAAGCAACAAACGAATTAAATGTGGAAGGTTAGTAAAAGTACTTAGTTGAATTAATCGATCAAATTCGATTGTTTGATATACCTGAGATACTTGATGTACAAGACGTACTAATGTAACATCTTGCAAAGCTGGTATATATTGCAACAAAGGATTTGATTCATCAGTTTGTAAAGTAATTATTACTGAATTTACACGCGTACAGAGATCCAATGGATGAAATTCAACTTCAAGCCAAGAATACAATTCTTGTAACTGAGGAGACGCAAGGTTAAGAACGTTCATACGCACAATGTCTTTGAGTAACGACTGACGAGATGGTGGCTGAGTTAGGCTCAATAAAACAGCAAGTTTTTGATCCATCTCTTGCGGACTTTTATCTGTTTGAATGAAATGATCATATTGTGGATGAGCAGAATGTAGAGGAATTGATAAAGTGGCTAATAAAACACGATTAGCCATTCGCTGAAGTTCTTCAGAAGATGTATTTTTTTTCATGTCACGATACAAAGGAAGAAGTTTCAACAATGCAGCAGAGTGAAATAAATGCTTATTAGTCTTCCAAAAAACCATAGCAAGTTTAAGATAATAATTAGCCATAATTTTCGGTGCTGGTTGCTTGCCAGATAAATTCATTAAACCATGAATATCTTCAATAGCTTTGTAAGCTTCAATCCAGAGTTCCATTTGAATCGCAGATTCTAACTGAATTAATCGCGTTTCAAGATTTAATTGTTGAGTTTCAGCCTTCTCAATAGACACATTAGACACAGACTGTGGGAGTTTGCATATATCTTCCAAATGTTTCCGCAATTTTTCACTTAGTTTACGGAATTCTGTTTTGCGAGTATAATCAAGACAAAATTGAAAAGTCATACGCGCAATATCATGATACAGTGTTTCCACATGTGCGTTCGTTCTCAAAAGATCCAAGCATTGACAATAAGATTCCCAAAGAAATTTAACCCATGGAGCTAATATAGTGCGATCACTGCGATCTTGCGCATCTTCACCACTTACCATGGATAGTAACATACTTTCTGGAGTTACTAAATCATCTAGATCTTCAATATCTTCCACGGCTTGATGACTCTGTTTACGGGCTGCTTGAGTTTTCTTCTCAGCCATGCTCAAATAACCTCGGATCACATTTTCCAAACTGCTTACATTGACCGATTGAAACATATTGCGATATTGAAACAAGCCTTCTTTGGCAATATGAGATTTTTTTAATTCGACGCATAGCTCTAGGTATTTGAACATAATAGGCTCGAGTACAGACTCTGACCAACTGTAAGTCCATTTTTTATTGCGAAAAACTTCTTGAAGAGGATCTAAAGCTCGTGCAGGCTTTCCAAGCTCAATGAACTCTAAAAAGTATAAATGTGTATAATTTGTAAATGTTATTTATATATTTTAATAAGTTTTATTTACAATGTTTCATACATAATATTATATGACATTAGTATATAGTATAATAGTCATATATTTATATTTAAAGAAAAATAATAAACAGAAAATCATTAGCTATATTTCTAATTAGAATGTAAATTAATAATAATAACTATATCAAGCCTATTACATATTTTACAAATCATAATTTAATGATTCGTTGACCACAATGTATTTTTATTTATTTATTTGAAATAATTTAAAGAGTTATCCTTTTAACTTTTAAAAAAGTCAATGTATAATCAAATTATTAGTTCATTATATTAACTAGTAATTATAAAATAATTTAAATTAGTATGAATACTATGATACAGACGACGATTATGATACTTTCGAAAGTTATAATATTAGAGAGAAACAGAAAACACAGTTTAGGCTGAGTTTATAATTTATAATAAGAAGGGGTAGTTTTACTCAGGAATACTAACAATTTTAATTTATATTTTTAACCTATCATCTCGTACAGGTTATGATATCCGCAAATAAACACGTGGATCGTTAAAATATAGT
>JABFQC010007423.1:0-10075 GCA_022817085.1 Psilanteris sp. ZL-2020
CTGCTGAGAGAGTGTGAGATGTCACAGTAGCTGTGCGTGGGTGCATAGAGTCTGTGTCGTCGGCGGCGCGTTTGCAGTGGGTCGGAATGGGTGGCCGACGGTGAGGTGCAGATGCGGTAGGGTCTGCAGGGTGCGTCGGGACCAACGTACAGAAGGGCGGTGGTGGAGGCGAAGGACGCCACGGACAATTGTGTACTGTGATGCGTACTCGAGGATCACAAAAGCTGTCCCGGGTGACAGGTTACAAACCCCCCCCCCCCCCCCAAAAAAAAAAAACTGCGTTCGACCCGGAATCACCCTCTTTGACCTATTCCCGGCGTGGCGTTTACCCTCAAACCCACTCGCACGTCTCCAAAGGTACGCCGTGACAACTGCGCTAATTAAAGTTAACCAAGTTAAACAGGGCCAATTCTGCGCCGCGCTCGCACCCGTAATTCACGAATATCGAACAAACTGCGGCCATAACTCAACTAATTACGCCGGCTTCGGGGATGGTCCACTAAACCGAACTTATATGACAAGTTGCGGCCTGTTGGAACGTGAGCCGCTAACGAATACGGCTCGGACTTATAGCGGCGTGTTTACGAGCTCTCGCATGCGAACGTAACAAATGTTCGGCGTGAATCACGCGCGAATCGGGCGCCAGTGCGTGCGCCCGCGCGCTGATTGATGAGAAATGTCACGTGTCACGTGACGTGCCCACTTGATCAATCAGCGAACCGCAGATTTTGTCGTTGCGTATCGCCGGCCTTGAACCGCGTCGTGGCGCGGATTTGCACGAAAAGGAGGGATAGACAGTCGGGCATAAAAAGGGGAAGAAGAAGGAAAACCGGCGCGCGGATTTACGGGCCTGTGCGATCGAACAAATTGCACGGCGCGCCCTATAATCCGGCCGAGTCTCCCTCTGGATCTCGCGTTTTGTAAGCGGATTTCGCGCGCGCTCTCGCGGGAAACGGCACAGATGGCGCGCCAGTCGCGGGTCAAGACGCAGCCGCCATGTTTATTTAATTCGTCCGTGGAGCGGCGCAGGTGGCGCCGTCTTTTGTCACGGGTTGTTCCAAGCGAGCCGACGATCAACGCCGAAAGGCCGTTTAATAATTGACGACGAATTGAAAGATTGCTTTAATCGGACTTGGCGCGATTGGTTACTGTTTGTTGGGACGTCGGGCGCGCTTGAATATTGGAGCGCACACCCGGATCGGTCGCACAGCTCGGCCGGGCGGCGCTGATTTCCGATTCATCGAAAATCGCTGGGATGTTTTTGTGTCGGCAAAAGTGCCGAACACGAATCGACGCTATGATTCTGTCAAAATGTTGAATGAAGGATGCTAGACTTGTGATTGGAATGTTGACTGTTCGTTATTTAGGTCGATTTGCAACTTCCGAAGTTTTTTTTTTTTTTTAGTTCAAACGAAGGACGAATGTTTTGCTTACGTTATGTATTTGTTGTTCTGTACTTCCACATGTGTTGGATTTTTCTTAATAAAATATGACAAAAGTAATTAAAGTGATTTCGTTTTTGATCAAAATTTGTTGTGATCATAGATCCATGCGAATTTTGATGATCTAATTTCTTGCCAATTAAATCCGCGTTTTTAACGGATTTGTTGTATCCGTTTGGTCCGGAAATGAAGGGAAAAACGCATTTGTTGATTTTGCAATTTGATATTGCTCTACTAGAAGATTTAAAAATGAGGCTATAAATTATGCAAACGTAAATACGGTTGGCCAATTATTATCAGCCACTGGATGGTGATTTCCATATTGTGCCGCTCCGGTATTTACTTTCTCTAAGTTTACAAATGAATGATTGTCAAATATTTATTTTCTGCCTACCTCGAATTTAGATATATAGATTTTAACAAACGCATTCGTTGTACAGAATCAAAATGAATGTGTAATCAGTTTACCGATTATTTTAATTATTCCTTCGATTACCATCAACATTTCATGTGCTCTGCAGTCATATTTTCAAGTTAAGCCATATAACGCATGATTTTGAATTCAGTATTTCAAATTAGGATAAATTGGTACTTCTTCAATGTTCATTATCGAAATAATATTAAATATTCATTCAAATGCACGACTAATAAAAGAATGATGGAATTATTTCCGATGTTTGAAACTTTGGTTTTGATATTAGGATATATCATTGCATGCATGTGTATATTAAGAGAAGTCAATTAAAATAAATAAAAATAAATATTAAAACTTACATTTAACCTTATGTTTGAATAAATGTATCACTTAAATTGTTCACTATAATTTACGGTCAATATTTATTTTTAATTACTAAGCGAAATACAAAATATATTTATTGATATGGAGTTGAAAAGTATATCACAATTTGAAATAGTCATTTCAAAGTTAATTAGCTCTCACTAAAATATCTAAAAATCCAACCAAAATTTCAAATATTGTATTACCTTTCTTGCCTGATAACGTAATTTAAATTTAATTAATTGTAATTCATCAGTTAAATCATAATTAAATTATATTAAACGAGCAATTATAATTATATTTGAATATATCAGTGCATAAAATCATATATATGTATGACATTTGAATGATACGTTAACTGGTACCAACCATAATTAAACCTAAAAACATATACACGCGTAAGTTCGTTTGATTCAGTTGTTTGCATTAACTTGCCGTTCGTTAATTCTTTCCTAACAATCGTTCATTCCGCGTCGAACAAATAAATCCTTTTAGAAAAAAAATCCCAATTGAAGATTAGAGAATTAATGGACGTTCCCCTCGAACGCTGCTCCTCCTTTGACTTTAAATAACAATTAATATTAACTCCCTTAGTCGCCACAAATCACGTTGATCCAATTCGCGCACCCTTCGACTTTTCTTTGCGGAGCACACAACTTAATTAATTATCGCTCTCGGTCGTCGAAATCCAATCATAAAAACTAACAAAACGCCCCTGGCCGTTGCAACTGCTCGAATCGTCCTTAAAACGTAATTTTTTTGGGTTTAGTTGCTTGTAAAAGCAGTTTGCGAGCCATAAATTTTTGACCGCCACGTATCTGGTTCTGCACGTCCTCCCCACTTTAATCTACAACTTTGACTCGGCAGCGACGACTTGATATACACAGATTGTGGAGAAATATGGCCTACCGGAATACACGCAGCACATGTTAGTCTGACTGTTGAAGTACTAATTTCCCCGCGAGAGACTCCGTGAAAAATTCTTCCCTGGCAATGCGACAAATGCTTTAATTTCTGTTAAGGACAGTTCGGTGCGTGTTCAATTCCTTTATTATTCTGTTTGCGACAAATTCATTTGCATTATACGCAGAAAGAAGTTCGATTAAAAATCAGTCAACGTTCGGGGAATATTATTAAAAAAGAACGAAACAAAATAAAAATAGAAATTTAATGAAGTAGTTAGAAATTTTCGGTTCCAACGGAACCGTATTTTGCAGTTAACATTGACGAATGTTTGTGAAAATTTACCGGAAATTCATTTATGTTTACCTTAAGTTCGTTAATTTCTAATAAATCTTTTTTTGTATTTTTTTTTATTGTGTTTTTAATCATTTTTAACAATATTTACCGAACTTCCAGTAAATCTTAATCGAATTTTTTCCGCGTGTAGCGAGGGATATAAATTTCATGTCTGCTATGTATATGTATATGTGTATGTTACATACGTATACGTCACCATTACAGAAACGTTGCGGGTTTCGACATACTTGGCAAATTGCGAATGATTGATGAACATTCACTTTCAATAAAAATTTGCAACGTATTTCTTGTAAACCTTCGTTGCTGGCGCCCTGAGCCAATCACTTGATAGACAGAAACGTTCGAGTGAATTCCTTGTTGTTAAACGAGGATACTTATAAAAACATGCAACGAAAGTTTGTATACAAAATAATAAAGGACACTAGTCGCGAAAACACAGAAGATAAACAAGGCCACGAGGTCATATTAAGTTTGTTTATATTAAGGGCCTTATATATTTCGCATCCTTCAAAATTTGTTTTATAAAACAAATTGAACGATGAAATTTATTTAAGTGCAATCGGCGAAACTTTTATTATTATTATTGCTTGTTTTTGGTTAATTTATGGATAAAAGTCTCTCGTGTTTGACTAATCAAACGCAACATATGTATTCCGCACAGTAAGCATATATATATATATATATATATATACGTGCATTTATCGTAGACCGAATTTAAAATGATTTTAATTGCGCGGAATTCATACGAAACAACTCTGATAGAAGAAATATATACTTTTAATTCCAAATGCATGTATATTTTGCCCTCGTCCTTCCGCGTTATTTATTCCGGTTTTTGTATTACGTTGAATTAAAATGAACCGTATGAATCGGAGTCAACAAATCCGAGTAATTATTTTAATAGACACAGTCACTTACAATTATTATAACCCCGCGGTAATTATGCATTGCCCTAAAAATAAATACTGAATAAACTTGCTCACACGCGGTTAAAGCCTTTCAAATTTCTTGGCGACTTCCTACTTGATTTGTGCGTTTTCATACGAATATATATAATCACACACACGAACATTTACATATACTACACATACGTATTTTCGTAACACATTCATTTTACGGTACGAACGTTGTATGTCAATTTTATTTTACGACCTTTTTTTCAAACCAAATAATTATTTGCACGTAAAAACGTTCGCGAGATAACCTCACTTGAATGCCGTTTTTATTCAACGCATGTCGACTATTCATACAGTAGACAATGCGTTGAATGATAAATAGAAATTACGCACAAATACTTTTTACACTTTATGATTTATATTCATCTTGTGTACACTTCGAGTGTTTTTTCTCGTACCCGAATGAGCGCAACAACGAGGCTTAAAGTCTCGGAAATCGGAAGCGGCGCTTACGCGAAAAAGCATTTGCGATTGATTAACATTCGCGCGACGATGATATGATGGATCCGTTCAACTTGGAAGATGCGATTGCGGCGCGTAATTGAAAAGTTGATTAAATTTTGGAGTTCGAAAAATCCATTTGGAAACTAACACGAAAATTCAATAATACCGTTCCGCGTTGTAACGCAGTTACATCGGTGTTTGTTTCTATGTTGTTAGATACAATTAAAATCTATGCGCCGGTAACAAGTTATATCCCGGAAGACCACTTATTTTACGTGACGCGACGTATTTGCAAAAGAGAACTCGTCACTTCAATACCCCAGTGACGTATAAGGTATACTCGCAAGTTAAGTAATTTATTAAAGTCGTAAAATCTGAATATCTGATTACATTGGATTTTCGACGGTGAAATTGTTGTTATCGCAACGCCATACCTAAACAGGCTCGTTTCGCTCCTAATTCCGACACGTCATTCGAATCATTTTAAATCAATGCTATTTAATTAGATATACAAATTGTTTGTTATCGGGATTAGGTATGCCGCGATTATAATATATATTACAACAAGATCAATATATTTATGTAAAATACAGATATATATATATATATAAATACCCGTTCGAATTTCAATTTTCACTTTTCATTTTATAAATGATTACATTTGCTTATTTGAACTAATTGAATTTAATACAAAAGAGTTGGCATTATTTTTATTCCTGGCAAAATCCGCATGCATTTTATTGTACGCTTTTTCGTGCGCATAAAATACGACTCGCGCGCTGCTAAGATTTTTGACACGACAGCAACATATTTTACTCCGCGGAAATATAATAATCGCGTTAACGTTATTTTTACGGAGATCGTGATAAATTTAAACCTAAATATGATTAATATACAGACTTGTAAGGGGTGTAATTTATCGGCGCAAAAAATTGTTGCAAATTTGCGTTATTATTTGCACGGCGCAATTTGCATTCGAATTATATAAACAATTTTGTTATGCCCTTTGATGGTCGGTGAAACATCGTAGCGAGTATGGCTGCGTTTTTTTTTCGTTTTTTTTTTCCTCTGTACAACACTCCAAACTCACAAACTGTATTCAGTTTAAACGTTCCTTCGAGCAATCAATCATCTTCACGAACTCTTCGATGATGTACGCCATACTCGTAGATCAAGTAAATTTGTTCACTCGGAACAGTCGAGCGAACGAATAAGTTATCCGTTTTCGTTGGCGATATCAATATCGCGAGACCTTCTTTGACAAAGAACTTGTTTTTGCGTCGGACAGTATGCAGTCGCTTATTGCAAAAACGCGGGCGAATAAATTCGAGCGAGTTGGACGCAAAGTTCAACGCTAATTTACTTTACATTTTCTGACGAAAAGCCGCGATTTATCTGCGATCGCCATCCGGCTTCTATTCATTTTATCTTATTATGTCAAGTATATATCTTATAAGTTTAAATTTGCAGTCCCAAAACTTTGAATAAAATATGGAGGCAATTCTTTTTCGGCGCTTCACGCGGATTAAGTTGACTCCTAGAAGTCGCGATGTTTTATGAGATATAATATTTCACGTTGAGCAATTCGTGCGATTTCGCGTTGCACAACTGTACGCGAAATAAAGCGTGCGTTTCGTGCACGGCCAAACGAAATCGGGCCGATGTTAATTTGTGTTGTTGGGTGGGTGGAGGGGAGCGCGTGAGCTGGTCGCTAGTTTAATTTATTTTGTTTTTGAAATTTATGATTTTTCGATTATTATATTTGAATATAAATAATCAAGTGTTGTAGATATAGGAGGGGAGGATTTGTAGTTATTAAATTTGTAACTATTAAACCTTATTGTGTAATGTTCTTGATAGTTCAGTTTATGGGCGTATTAATATATATCTCTATCATACATTAAGAAAATGAAATTGTACAATTTACATTGTAACATTTTGATGTTTCTCATTTGTTAAACCAGTTGAATGCAGTTACATCATTGGTTGATGTCGTTTACTATTCAGAATGTAACACTGGTACGATGTGAAATTGTACCACTAACGATGCATCCAGTTCCCATTGCCATTTTATTTTCTCAGTGTATATAAAAATATTATCTAAATGCAAAATCAAATTTGATTTCCTTATTTATAAAATATATATATGTCAACAATGAGAACCTTATTTGAAAAAAAAAATAATATTCACAAATTGTAGTATATAACAAAATTATTGCACATAAATTTCGAAATGTAACAAATATGCTGGGCAAACTGCAAACTTTTGTGATTGAATCAAACGGTTCAATATTGATTGTCTATAAATGTGAAAAAATTTAAAATTGCATTATTATTTAAAACCCTCGATATTGTTAATCTTAAAAATGTTTCAAAAATCATACCAGCAAATCACACCAAAATTTAGCGTACAATGCAATAAACCATAACTGTTTGCGTAAACTTGTAAATACAATCAATTTGTAGTTGCGCAAATTGCAAAATTATATCGAACTCAGCCCCGCACTTTCTATAGTCACATCAACAACAACCACCACAAGCGTTACATTTCTTAAACACATACCACGAAGCGTAATAGTTGATCGTCATATGTTAAAACTATACCCAATTCAAAATGAAACCGTCTAAAAATTTCAAATAAGCAACGCAACTCAAAATCAACTCTGCTCCAATCATTACATTTCAAACAACAATAAACCAAAATATATATATAAACTCCTGATAAGCATACATCAAACTCCAATCAATACGCCGAGTACATCAACGCACAATTACATCCGCCGTCGCCCCCGCCACTGCAAAAATAACTACAAACAACCGTCTGAATTCAAAACACCGCATTCATAAGAATCCGCAAGTTTCTGTCATTAAATCACTCGCGTCTTAAATCAAGACGCCGTCACGATGCACGTATTTTTGCAATAAAATTTCGGAGCAATCAAAAGAACCATCCGTCAAAATGAACAATCACAGAATCAGCGAATCAAGAGCCCGAACTGGAGCGCAGCCCTCGAGTCTCGGCGGGAAATCCGTTCGTGCCTATTTCCGGTCGGACGTCGCGCCGCGGCCACGCGTATCCCGCGCCGGAGCCTTCGGATTGCAAAGCATCGACAAACACCGCCGTCGCTGCTGAATCACGATCCGTCGAGCGTTATCAACGGCGCGCGGCTCGACGAGCCATTCAGGTGCGCGGCCGTTCCGCGCGCGGAAACCCGGCCGCCGTCGGGATTCGACGGCGCCCGCATTTTCGCGACGGAAAAGCTCGCCGGTGTCTATTATCCGTGCGACTTGCCTCTCGGATGGAAAGTTGGCGCAAATCTGGGCGAACGCGAAAGCGTGTTATTAGAGATTCAGCGTGTGGAAGCCCTATTGATCTTGCTCGGAAAGAAGCTGTCAGGGATCGCATCCTCTCGGCAGGCGCGCCTTTCCATTGGCGAACTCGAAAGCTCCAACCAAGACCGGATTTCTGGCGGAAGTGACACACGCCGTTTCCCGAGACACGCCGTTACGTCGCGACGTGACGTACGGTTACGAATAACCTCTGGGTTTTGCGAGATGCTCGGTCCCTTAAGTGCTCGCTTATATTCACGCGCGTGTTACGCCGCGAACACGTCACGTGCATTATTGCCCATCAGAATTTTCATTAGCCGCCGCGACGCCGGACGCGGTGCGTCCTTGGTCGCTTTCTCGCGCGTTTTCCTCTCTCGGATTTCGCTTTACGATCGCGGGCTTCGACAGTTGCGGATCACGTGACATCGAACACACACACGGACAGCGCGCGCGTGACACGCGGTTCGTGTTTTCCGTTCGTGTTTCGGCGAGAGTTCGAGGGACGAACGAAACCGAATAAATTAACCGGTTCGTTGCAAAGCTGCGGCGCAAATTCGCGTCGGCGTCGTCTAATGAAGCCGCGCCGCGGACGAGTTCGTCCGTTTTCCGATTACTACTTCGAGGCGTCATCACGTTCGGCGTCGGTGTTTCCTTCGGGGACGTATACACGTACGGTCGTTTTTGTACGTTTATGTCGCCGGTAAAAGAGCTGCTGACGGTGTATGGGTAATCAACCGGTCACGTGACCGCCGGACGATATCGCGACGAATGGTGGGATGCGCAAACGTGCATTTACTTACACCAACGGATTCGAGGGATTTTTTTA
The DNA here is from genome assembly GCA_022817085.1 of Psilanteris sp. ZL-2020. NCBI lineage: Eukaryota > Metazoa > Arthropoda > Insecta > Hymenoptera > Scelionidae > Psilanteris > Psilanteris sp. ZL-2020. Next base: position 9,037 of record JABFQC010007423.1, read on the forward strand.
ATTGTACACCGTGACCGAGGTGGCGAGGTACGTGTATGAGTTCGCGCGAGGAATTTTGGATTTATCGGTCGGTGGAATTCGAGTGAAAAGGACGACCCGGGGAGGAGGTTTTAAAAGACGATTTTGGTAGTATATATATATACAGGTATATTATCCGAGTTGAAAAATTAATGGGATACGTACGTTGCTCGCGTTACAATATAGACATTGGCACCGAGATTTATTTAGCGAAATTTTTTAGTGAAAAATATAAGGCGCGAACTGAGCCGGGTCTTGCAGCAATGGAAAAGGTAATTGCGTTTTAATCCCGCGGACATAAATCAATAAACAAAATGCTCGATCTTCGCGTCCTTTGGCTTGCGTATTCGCAGTCATATTCAGTTTTTGGTCTTCCGGGATCCACGTTCGAGTGTCGGTTGAAGAGTTGAAACTAATGAATTTTCTAAATTCCGATTGCGCGGATAATTCGTTGGACCGAAATTTCCGCGCGATCAATTACATTAGAATATCCTTATATTGCATCTTTGCTTCGTTATTAAGCAAACATTCATTAACTGCCGCGCTTGTCGTTGAGCTTAACTTCATTATAATTACACTTTGGTTAACGTACATTAAATTATTTACGAATTCAACAATGTTACAATAAACCGGCACGATGATTTCCTTGATTAGAAATTAAGCCTGCTTAAGTCGTGATTAAACGCGAACAAGTAACTCGACTGAAGTATAATATAAGATGATCAGTCAGTGTGTACGGAAGGATCGCATTTTTTCCTCGTTTAACGTGGATAAACAAATTACAAGCGATGTAAAATATTTGCACCGCGCGTTAATCGACGCTGTAATAAAAGATGTATCAAGCGAAGAATGAACTGAAATTGTTGCGAAGAATTGCCGTGAATAGTTTATCGCTTCCCATGTAGAAATTTACAACTGGAATTACGTTGGAACAGCGTTGGCAACACTGGTCCTACGTTGTGGTATATCATCGAATCAACGTTGGTTTATGCTTGAAATGTAACTACGGCCCAAGGAAAGT
>JABFQC010007424.1:0-10075 GCA_022817085.1 Psilanteris sp. ZL-2020
TCTCCAGCGTAATTAGCCTATTGTCATATCAGTTTCATCTTGTACGCTCACTGAGAATAGACTGAAACCAAACATCCGTTAGATATCAGAGAGGTGCAGTCGACCAGATTGTTACCAGATTCTTTAACTTTGACTGTCTCTTTATTGCCAATCTTACTGTTTCCTTGCGACAATTTTCATATTCATTATTGTTTAGTTTCGAATATTTTAATAGAAACAAAATTAATCCAAATAAAAATTATATCGTGAAATGTATATGGTTGTAATTTTCAATTTATGTCGGTTCTTCAGCAATACAATTTCCCAGTTTGCTTGTCAGATAAATGTTTAAGCATATGACTTATTGTCCAAAAAAAACATTACATATCAAGTAATATTCATGGTTTTTATTTGTTAAATTCATTTATTTGTTATATATATACATACCACACTGAATAAAATGTATAGTAACGTTTACTATAATTTCTGATTAGACAAACATTAAAAAACAAAAACATACTTTTTGGAATTTATTAGAATTTTTAAACAAAAATATTATGAAACTAACAAATCACAATTTATGGGAAATTTAGTAGGATAATATTTTAATGTGTAAATTTTACTAAATTCTAAAAAAATAGTATTAATGTGATCACTTTACCATAAATACCGAATTTACCGAAATTAATAATCACGAATCCTATTCAATCCTGCTATTTTTATAATCGTAAAACATGTAACCCATCAGCCTTTTAGTAGTATTAATGAAATAAGGCAAGCTTAATAATTACAATACATTCACTCTGATGAAACCATCAATATTCTCTAGGAGAAAAATCAGAATTAGACTATTCTCATATCAGTTTTATCCGGTAATCGCGCTGATAAAGGACCAAATTCCGACTACGTATTATTATTCATATATTATTTCTTCCAGGCCAGTATATTCAATGTCGATTAATTAATATAACATTATGTGGTTAATTGAAAACATTATATGCCACTAGTATAAGAGATAACTTAGAATAAACAACTATTTATTTTCATTTACATCAAGCTATTTCTTTTAAACAAAAAGTGAATATACGGAAACACGATAATAACTAATACCCTTTTTAATTTTGAAATTTAAATTTTAAAAATCATTTCGAGTGAAAGTTTTTCACGCATTTCAAACAACCAACCCTGCTGTGTATTTCAGAATAATAGTTTTGCATTGAATTCAAAGTTCGTCCCCGCAATTGTGGCACCTCGATTGTTCAGTAACGTAACGTATCTCAGTTATATACGTTACTTCGATTTGCTGGAGTCAAGTGTTCTAGATATTCTCCGTGTAAAATAATTATTGCCGATCCTGTCGTATGTTGACACAGCCCTGATAAGCTGTAAAATATCAAAATCAAAATAAAGTAACTCAATCTTGACGAGCGTTAAGTAATTCACTTTCAAAGATCAGCGATCTTCGCTCTTCCCGTCAGCAACTTAGGCAGTCTTGCTTTCACCAAGTAGAATCCACTTAATCGTGCGTATAAATTCAATGCGTTTAAACGCGAATGCAACGCATTACCAAGGTAAACGTACACCTCGCGATGTTTTTTACACGCAATCGCTCAGAATGTTGTCAGAGCATATTTCAATACGATTCGCAAGAATAACAGATCGTTCGAAATGCGCGGCGGAATAAGGATGTCTGAGGCAGCTTTTCATAATCATTATGACGATACTTCCACATTTCAAAAAAAAAAAAAAGAATTTGGCAATCAATTCTACTCAATTGATATTTAATAACATAACTAAATTGGACGACTGTAAAACTGTAATTTCTGTCGAAATTACCAAATTGTGTATTAAAAATTGTTAGTACACTCTAAAAAAAGTATTATTTGAACAAATAGAGTACGATTCTTGAATACTACTTGATTAATTTAATATAATATGGTTTTGCATGAAAACAAGCTTCAGTTTATGCTAGAAATATTATTTATTGGAACAAATAAAATAAATTTAGTAATTTAAAACAGCATTTTCTTGATTTAAACATTTTTTTTCTTCAACGCCATCTATTAAGTTTTGAAAGTAGTATAGACGGATTTGTATTGCATTGTTTTATTATTAATATTATATAATATAACATTATAAATACTTTAATTTAATAGTATAAAGTTTATAATGGAGAATCTTTTAAAAAGGAATTTAATGTAGAAGAAATCTTGTTATTAACCGATAAGTAAAATTATACTCTTTTAATTTATTATTTTGCAACATAACCTACAATTTGATTATCTTTTATACTTTAAAATATTGTTATATTCATTATGTAATGTAATATGTTATCTGTTCAATAATAAATATTATACGAGAAAAAATAAGGCATTAAATTTATACAAAAATTGTTTTGTTTTAAAATAGTCAAAATATGTTGGATCTACTACGAGGTGTGTGTTGATTGTGTACGGTTTTAGGCATACCGTGTTTATAAACGCAGCGGCTATTTTTCCTCAGAATTCGATTGTTTTATTCTAACAAATTGGTTGTTTTAATTTTATAAAGTTTATGTGTTGAATTAACACCGTGTAGTCAACATGGTCATTTTGTGTTGGATTTATATCATTATTTTTTCCCGTGTAATATAATATGAATATTATCATCCAAACGTGTTTATTTAATTATTAAACAATATTTGTTTATAAATATTTTCTTGGAAAGAGGATGTAAATTATTCAACATGTAATAACTACAATTTTGGAATGTGCACCGAAGATTTTTATACACAGTTGTTTTGTGTATAAAAGTATTTAGTTTCTTGGTTGAAGAAATATTTAAATAAAACTTTTATTTTCTTATCGGAAGTAACTATATTCTTAGCTAAATTTTAATTCTGTAATTATCTTGAGGCAAGACACTTTGTCTAAGCTTAAGTAAGTCGTTTTAAGAGCGTATACTAAGAATTTAATAATTTTTACCGAGTCCTTTCAACGTGTCTGCAATCCCTCAACGCAATCATTTCTAAACGAACAAAATCCTTATCATCTATTCATCAACCCAGTTGGTTTCATACTGTCGACTTCGCGCGAATTCAAGATTGCCCAATTTCCGGTCTAATTACATAACGCATCTCCGTATTGGGTCGAACACGACTGCTGAAATGCTTCGAGAGGGCCGCATCAGTCGAAAGATCTCCGCTGAATTGTTCCCGGAAAGATATGGCCGCGATTAATAATTCACCGCAACCGCAAGTGGCGCGCTGCAACTGGATCCCGGGTATTCGCGATCTGTCGATTTTCTTATAATTGCACGGAAATTCTACCCAATTACGCGCGCGCCCGCCGTTTCGAGAAAGTCACGCTGGTGAATTCCCAAAGTCCCTTGGCAGCGGTAATGAGTAAAAATGCGCAGCGAATTTGGGATTTCTAACAAGTAGGTACTTTCACGGCGGAAGATTTCTATCAAATGGGACAATGTCGACTCGTGACTTCAAACGCACGACGCTACCTGCACGTACGCGGTATTACCGAAGGTTGGGATAACAACTGATGATTTAAAAAGAGAAAAAATGAAAAAAAATAATAAAGAAAGCAGAAAAAGAATTGAAAAACTTCGGTCTTGCCTCTGGTTAGGGATTCTTTTGCGTTGTTACGTGCCAATTTGAGACAACGCTTGCTGCGGGTGCATTCGTTGCGGTTTATTATCGAAAGAAGGAATCGCTTCAAAAATCGGAAAACGTTTTTTTCTCGAGTTTGGGTTATTTAAGGGTGACGAAATTTATTGGGGAAACAGATTATTGAAAATGGGCAACTTCGAGGGAAAATATTTAGGCATCTATCATGATATTTAAATTAGATTATTGGATTAGCAATTCCGTGGATATGATATATTAAGTTTAGTTTTGAAATTAATTTTTAATTTATTTAAATTTATATAGTTAGTAATAGAGCTATGATGGACTAAGTTGATTAATATATAGTATTTACCTAGGATATTATGTTAGAATTTTGGTTCTATTATTTCTATTATATAGACAGTATCATTTTTAAATTATACACTTTATAATTATGAAGTAATTTAAACATAAGATGGCATAAAAACATTTAATTTATTCTTACTAATTTTTACAATTTATTCATTACTGTACTGGATTTATTCAGTATTTTAATGTTTTTAAATTAAGTCCCATCAGCATTTAGAGGGTTACATTGAATATTTTAAAAATAAAAAAACATGAATCGTAAACAAACTTACTAATTATGTAATCAGAAATGGTATAATAGTATAAGTAATAATTATTATATTTTAGTTATAAATAAGGTTTATTAATTCGGTTATTTTAGAAGTATTACATATTTGTATACCAGGTTTAATTGAATGTTGTAGCCAGGCAACGATAGAACAATACTATTTAAAATTACAATATCCTATGAGTATTGATGTAAATGAGATTGTGGGAATGTGTGTATAATTTAAGATGATTTAGTGTGTCAAAAGAAAACATTATTAAAACCTAGCTGTATAGTCAAAACATCTAACGAAATTCTATTTACAAAATATTTAATTTTCATGTGAGAAAATACATGTTTATTTAAATTAATTACTAAATATTACAACTTAAGTAATCTATTATAATTATTAAACAAAAGGCGACTATATTTCATATAATATTATAGTATTATAGCACACATTAATTAATAATGAATTAATAATAAATATGTTCATAACTGCAAAAATAAATGTAATAATAATCTGGTGGTAACAATGGCAGGTGACAAATATGAACCATTTTGAAATACATTGCAATAACGTGGCATTTCACTGAACAACATCTCAATTCATATCAACAATTTCTCAAAAATCCGTTACCTGAAATTAATGATTATCATTGCTAATTACCTTTATGGTTTTTCAGCAACACCATTTCTCGGTTTTGATTCCATATCTATATGTTCGAGTATAGAACCTATTATCAAAGGTGTTATACATGAACTGATAAATATGGTCTTTATGTATTGTAACAGATTTATTCTCTTAATTTTAATTAGGTACTCAAGCAGAAATTTATAGACATGATTCGTTCAATCCTGTTAATTAAATAATCCAAAACATATATCTTTCAAGCGTGTTAGAACTAATCTTGAATATTACAATATTTTGATTTTTATTAATTAAAAGTGAATGTTCTCCACAAGAAAAATTAATCTAATAACAAATCTGGTGGACTGCAAGTCCCTGATGTCAGGCTAAAATGTAGATTTTGTCGGTTATCCTCCTGAGTTATGTAAGACGAAATTAATTAATGAATTATGAGAATAGTTTATTTAATCTGGATAACAATTTGATAACGATTGAGTCTTTGTCAAACATGGCCTCTTTTACAGGTTTTAGTATGCCAAACTTTTACTTTATTAGATCCAAATACACAGTAAGTTAGGCAGCAATTATTTTATTTATAATTTATACCATATTGTTTTGCTCAACTAACATTGTATATTTAACCTTAAAAAAATGTAGACACCAACATAAAACATTGTCACATTACGGTATCCAAAATTAGAAACGACATTCCCAAATTTTGTAGACTAAAGTCCAACAAACACTTAACCACTGCGACTGTTGGACTCACGGTCTTAAGATATTTCTTAACCCTTATTAAGAAATATCATAGGCATTGAGTCCAACTTGTCGTAATGCCTTAGTGTTTAAAACTTAGTTTTCTAATTTCTGAAACGCTGGTTCGAATTTCAGATAACGTAACGAAACACTGTCGTATATGGGTGTCTGTAATTTTTAGGATGAAATATAAAGTAAATTAGTTCGGCCAAACATTGTGGCAAAGGAATAAAAAAATATGTGTTGTCTATCATTCAGTATATGTGGATCTAGGCAAAGCCACAGTGTGACCAACTACAGTCCGACAAAAAGCAAACTTTGATAAAGCCCAATTTCGCCAGATTGTTCTCCAGCGTAATTAGCCTATTGTCATATCAGTTTCATCTTGTACGCTCACTGAGAATAGACTGAAACCAAACATCCGTTAGATATCAGAGAGGTGCAGTCGACCAGATTGTTACCAGATTCTTTAAACGTTGTCTGTCCGTTTATGGCCAGTCCTACTGTTTTCTTGCTAGAATTTTCACATTTAATTAATTAAAGACGGAATATTAATTGTTTAGTTTGAACTGTTCTAATGATAACAAAATAACGACCAAGGTACTTTTTTCATGAAAAAGTTGATTTGACTTATGATTTAAACAAAAAATGGAAATATTACGACAACACACCTGTCAGTGATTATAATTTCATCTACTGAATTCTCCTTATTCTTAATTCCATTACAATACATATTTGAGGGAAATATGAACCATCTTTAAATACATTTCAATAACATGCCATTTTAATAAGCAACATCTCAGTTCATATCAGGAAATACCAAACAAACCGTTACATGAAATTTGTGTTCGTCGATGAATTGATTCCACTATTCGGGAGTAACAACATTTTCCAGTTCACATTAACTCTACGCCGAGTATGGTATATCATCAAATAAGTGACTTAATATATATAATGATAAATGTGACTTTTAATTATTATAATCACTTTTTCAGTTTATCGTTCATTAAAAGACATTTAAATTTATAATTTAGAAATTGATTCTTACTTTGAATTAAGTTCATGACTTTATCAAGATTTTCTTATTATATCCTATTTGAATGTAATTGTTATAACCAGACCAATCGAAATAAATTAGCTCGAATCAAATCCAATCTTATCAATTATATAATCCGAAGTTATAACCAGTCTGTTAGTCACTATAACAAAGTAAAAAACAACAGTACTCGAGCAAAAAGTTAATGCAAAAATGACTATGTTGCAAACCTGATACAAGTGTCGACATCTTAATCATTTATTATAAACTGCAAGAAATTTCAACAATGAATATAAGAATTCAACCATTTTTCTCCATTTTCGATCAAAACTCTTCTCTCTAAATTTGAATAAGTGCATATTCACTTTTTTATAAGTGACCGAATCTGGACTATTTAAATAAGTGTATATGCACTTACAATTAGTTAAATTACAACCAAATTCACTTATTCCATGTGAATATACACTTATTGAAACAGTCCACTTACAGAAAATCTTACTCAAATTTAGTGTTCACAATTACACTTCGTAAAATGAGTAAATGGTCCAGTGTTGTATTACTTTTTGTTACCAATACCCGATCACTGTGAGTACACCAGCATTTATTAAGACGACTCTGATCTCAAGACACATGGTCACCCATTCATTTCGACATCTATTTTGGTACATCGAATTTACGCCAATCTCGATTAATTCTGGCGATCCAAAACTTGAAACCAGTATTCGTGACTTTTGCGCCAAACAATCTATTATTGCAATCGAAAAACATCCGCCCGACCAAATTTTCACCTCCGAAAGTCGGTCCGTCCTTTTACGAACGCATTCACGAACAAAAACAAACACGCTCAATTGCATTCGGTTTGATTAATGTGCGCGCGTATCTTAATGCGGCCTTAAATAGGAGGCGCTGCGGCGCGATTACAGGCGATCGACCGATCGGATCGCGGGCGAACGAATGTCAGTGACCGGCGCTCTTTCTTTCGCGATAAATGCCGCGAACTGCGTTCCTTCATTTTTTGCGTGTACTCAATTAGTTCGTTTTCATGCTGCCGCAAACGCGCCGTATCAGCGCCGGTCGATTGCAATTTGTAGCTATTAATGTCCGTCAAATAAAGTCAGTGACGCAATTTCAGGAATGTGGTTAACGCCATCTGGCATCATTATCTTTGTTCCAAATAAATCTGCCCGGTAGAAATTCATTTGGTGGCTCGGTCGCACGGACGCCTAATTCCCCGTGCGTGCGATTCGCGTTTATTCGAGAATCCGGCGTTGATCAAATGCAATACCACACGGGCTCTGAGCAGTTATTTTATAACGACTCTTATTTTGTACACTGCACGTTCAAATGGGATTTTCATTGGAAAAATACCATCTTCGTGGCAAAATTTATATTTTTATTATGATTGTTTGTTGCAAATAGTAGCTTTTAAGTTATTTTAATGTGGACCAATTAATGTTTCGGCAGAATTCATCTGAGGTTAATCTTTCTGAGAGTACTAGTTATAAAATATATAAATTTCTACAATTATTAGAATCACTAGTAATTTAGTTAAGACGTATATTTATTTAATATTAGGGATATTATTAATTCTAACTATGCTACTGAAATCGCTTGAAATATAAGATATATATATGTATATAGGTGATATATATATATAATTTAAGTTATATGGTTATTATGATTAAGGACTTACGGATTATCTAATAAATATGGTGCATGCAAATTAGACCTCTCGGATTATTACACGGAGAAAACATATGTCCAACTATTTATTATATATAATATATCAAAGTAGGATATACTTGAAAATACGATAAAAATTATTATATAATGTATTAAACTTTTGAACGCGCACAATATAGTATTCAACTTATGTACAAAATTTTAATATATGATATAGTAATTTTATCCTTCTTTTGATATATTATATAGTAAAATGTTAAATATATGTTTTCTCCGTGTATATGATCCAAGTTATTATTATATATACACTGAGAAAAATGTCTATTAAAAATTAGTGTCAAAAAAGTACTTCGATGTGATGTTTGTCAACAAAGAATGATTACCGTTAAAACACAGTAAAAAATATAGGAAATCGAAACAATGTTTACGATATTTAGATATAATTTTTATGTGTTGATAAACACCGCATCAGAATACTGTTTCGGCACAGTAATATTTAATAGAAATTTTTCTCTGTGTATATATTTAAATTCATCTGTTTATGGTAATCATTATAATAAAAATAATTATAATGATTACGACGTGAATAATAATGTCGATATTAATTAGAGGTGTTTTTTTCTGTATGAAATCATTTTAATGCAGAGTTAAAAAATGTTTCTTATCTTATATATGCTGACATTATTGTGACATACAAGATCTTATAAATCGTTTGCATATATTTAGAGTATTATACATCTCATACATATTGTGAGTATATAAACAATAGAATAACATTAGTGATGATGATGTGATTGATTTAAAGTAATGGAGATTGTATTAATATATTAGTCTGTAATTATTATTATTCGTGTATTTTAAATATGGTAAAAGAAACAAAAAATTCTAACTGTAATCTTATCAATATATTTAATTAATATGGAATAAAATAACATAATGTTTGAAACTGGAAATTAAATTATAATAATTATTTTAAGAATAATAATTTATTATTATACATATAATCACAATTTGTTATAGAATAAAATAAGTACTTAGTAATTATTTAATTTATCTGTTGATATCGAATATTTTTGATAATTGCATACATGTGCACGGATAGTATCAGGTCTATTATGTAAAATTATCTTAATTACAGTCCCTAATCTAACATTATCATAACTTTAAAGTAATTTATTGAATTAAATTCAATTCTATGTTATCATAATCATCAAATATCCATCTAATATAAGTCATAAAGTTATTTAAATACTATAATTTTTCTAAGCATGTTTGAACTGAATGAATGAGTAAAATGAGCCGTATAATAAGTATATGTATTTAGTTTCGTTATAAGATTAGAGATTAGACAATCTTATATATGCGTATCCTAAAGATATGTATATTATAAGAATGAAAACAGTCAGAATGATCACAATATTAAGTTAAGTTAACAGTAAAAAACTTGTCTTGCTACCCATGTAAAAATTTACAATTAGAAATATGTTGAAACAGCATTTTGAAACGTTGATTCAACGTTGTAAGATAATGTTGAATTAACGTTTATTTAATCTTGAAATGTAATTACGACCTAACGAAAGTTATAGAGCACTATTTGAACCCACCTGATCATCATTGTTCCAACCCAACTCAAAAAATGAAAATCTCCCAAAATCGTTAAAACTCGGCACATTGATTGTTGCACCCGTTATGAGTATTAAAATATCCTAAATAGTTATTTCAAGTCGATAATGGTTGGATTGAAAATTTAAAGTTTTCCATGAAATAGGCGTTACT
>JABFQC010007425.1:0-10074 GCA_022817085.1 Psilanteris sp. ZL-2020
GTATTGCTCAAAATTATTAAAGTAATTAAGATGAAATTTAAATAAATATTGAAACATTGTACATTATTTTAATTATACTTTTAAACAAATAAACTTACTAGTCACAAAATTTTGACATTCATCCTTAAGTTTCAAAGTTTGATTTGCAACTTCTGGTTCCAAAACTCTAATTTTACTTAAATCATCAATAAAAATACCATATTTTACTAAAGAATCTGCCATTATTTTTTGTTTAGTAATTTAGTTGTCAACAACAATTAACAGTAATGTTACGCGCACTCATTTCGCGCATCACTTGTAAGGAACGCTGTAAGTTGAAATAATCGCATAAAACGTAAACAGGCCCGAAGTAGCATCACATACACGCGTTGAATGTATATCTGTATATGTATGAATGTTATTGCTTACTTTGTGGACTGTACTTGAGAGAGACGGAAATTAAAGTAGCCTATTATATCTTTGTCTGACAATTTCTGATTGGTTGATTCTAGTTTTATGAGAACCGTACATAAAGTATTTAAATACACAAAGTTCATAAATAATTACTGCAAAATTACATAAATTAAATAATATATAGGCTAATAAATTTAAAATTAATCTTTTTGAAATGACCACGTGATAATTGGCGTCATTCGTTGACAGAATTGTCTTTTTATACAAAATGATTACAAATATAAAGTAGTATTTATATTTATATATGAATTCAAACGATATTTTACTTTTATCATAATTAATAAAATCGAACATTATTCCTACTATATTAATATTATTTATATTCAATAATTATAATACAATTTAACTAAAACAATATACATAGCTGTAAGTATATAATATATATATCAATAAATATGCCAATGTAAATAATGAATGATGTCCACGTTGAGGCGCCTTATAACCATAACCATAACTAATGAACTGTAAACTGAAGGAGAAATATTATATACCGAAATAAAAATACAACCGAAGGTAAAACTAAAACCTATAAGAATCCCAAATTTCGAGGGTTCTATAATTGTTAAGCGTTAAATAGAGGGAATTCAAAAACTTAAATGCGTTGAGAAAGGCAGCAGAATTTTTGCGCTAGGGTCAACGCAGATATAACGCTATTAGTGTAACATATATATGTTCTTATTTTCATACACACATTCATTTTAACGACTTTAAATCATTTTTTTATTTTTTTTTATATCGTCTACTGTATATATAAATGCTACGTTTATGAAATATTAACGTTTTTAAAACTTTGAGTAAGTTATGTAAAAGTTAATTATAAATCCGTAACTTTATTAATTTATTACTTTATCTATTTTTCATTTAATTGGCTCCAATTTTTAGACATTTCAGCGATTCATATATAAACATAAAAATTTACATAATATATATAATTACATATAGTCTATCTTAAAACATTTATATGTGCTATTTATAAGTACATTCTTCTTAGTTTAATCATAGAAAAATATTTACATCTAAATAATCTAATTTTTTATATAAAAATAAAAATATGCATCATATATTTTTTGTATATAAAAAAATAAACCATTTATGTATAATACTGTATTATAAATAAAATAATATGATGTGTTATATGTTTTATATATATTGTTTAAATTAATTATTTATTTTTATTGTGCACAATAATGTTAAATTTCCTTGTACATTTCTTTTGAAATTTGAATAAACCAATAGGAAACAGTTAGATAAAGATAACATTAAGTCTCTTAGTTTTAATCTTTTCTCTCTTTCTTCAGTACAGTCTACAAAACAAGCAATATAGCGTTGTGTCCCAGTCCATCCAGTCCATGTTAAATGTCGATGGAATGTAACGAACAATAGCGCCATCTACGCCTTTGCAGATATCAAATCAATCGACTTGAAATTATCAAAATGTCATCGGATGATGTGATATTTATCAACTAATTCTGAGTCGAATAGTGCATGGAATGATCGTGTTGACGCTGTCGTTTGCATTTCTATACAATTGATGATCGATTCAAGTGAATCGCGATCGATTGCGCAATTAATTCAACCATTTTCGCAGATAGCTTCTTCAACCCGAGAGGTTATTTCAAATGTTCATCAACCTTACTTTAGAAATATTTTGTTTTTTATGATTTGTAGCGTTGACAATTATAGTAGTGTAAAATATTTTTACAATGTGGATAATTTTATAGAGTTTAACATTGGGTATACCTTTTTCACCTTATTTTATAAAAGAGCGTAAGTTTATTTCTTTAATTTTTTATAAATTTAATGTGATTTCAAGCTCGTGAAAGAAGTAAATTTCATAGCTTATATAAATATAGATTTTTAACATTCTTTAAAACATTGTTTATATACATACTTATACACACTAAATTATTTGAATAATTGTAATAGTTCTAAAAGGAAAATAATTTCATTATACAATAGAAGTTATTATTACAATTAATTAAACAATAAAATATAAATATTGAAAAATTATAATTTTTTAGTTTGTATGCATTTTAATTATTATTAAAGAAATAATTGTATAGATTGAAATTATTCATTTGAAATAGATGCAAAATAGTCAATTTTCAATATTATGTATAATATAATAATAAATAAGAATATTATAATGTATAATTTTTTTTTAAGTAAAAATGTATTGTTAATTATTAATGAATAATTATACAGTTAAGTAGTCTCTTTGTAAACAATAATTACTTTTCTTCACAGATTTCTGGCTTTTTTAGTAAATATATGTTTATTTTTAGTTCAATGTAAACAAATTTAAATGAGTATCTAACTTTAGTTTTAAAAAATGTTTTACAGTGGAGACATTTAATAAATTCATCTTTATAATAATTTGTAAACATGTCTGGTGATCACGAGTCTGTTGTAAAGTATCCTTCTGATTATGTTAAATTAAATATTGGTGGGGCATTACATTATACCACCAAAACAACACTTCTTAAACATGATACTATGCTAAGAGCAATGTTCAGTGGACGCATGGATGTACCTATTGACCCTGAAGGTATTTGCAGCAATATTCAATTTCTAATAAATTTACTTAATAGATATTTAGAATTATTTTAAATTAATGGCATTATAACTAATATACCGTGTATATATTTAATTAATTATGGATTATACATTTAATGGAATGCCATTTTAGGTTGGGTCTTAATTGATCGCTGTGGCAAACATTTTGGTACCATATTAAATTTTCTTCGTGATAGCTCTGTACCATTGCCAGAAAGTGTAGTAGAAATTGCTGAACTACTTGCTGAAGCAAAATATTATTGTATCAGTGAATTAGCAGAATCATGTGAACAAGCTTTGCAGAAAAAGAAAAAGGAACAAGAACCAATTCGCAAACCAATTTGCAGAATCCCCCTAATTACATCTGAAATTGAACAAAAATTTTTGATAAACAACACAACAAAACCTGTTGTTAAATTACTTGTTAATAGACACAACAATAAATACTCTTATACAAGGTTTTTCTATTTATTTAAAATATTTTAAGATAAATAAATTATTTATCTAATAATCATATATTATTTATTTGTTTTGTATTATATATAACTACTTCTAAACAAATATTTTAATGTAATTATTGCTAAAACTTATATTATCAATATTAGAGGGTTTTTTTACTTAAAAGTTAATTTAATATGAGAATATAGAAAATATTTTTTTTTAAAAACTTGTATTTAAATTAAATAAATAATCAGTTGATAAATTATATATATATGCGCTGAATAGTTTATATGAAATAATAATTAATGCTTTTATTTTAGCGCATCAGATGACAATTTATTAAAAAATATAGAATTATTTGATAAAATGTCTCTACGCTTCAGTAACAGAATTTTTTTTATCAAGGATGTGATTGGATCTAGTGAAATTTGTACTTGGACATTTTATGGACATGGAAAAAAAGTAGCTGAAGTTTGTTGTCATTCTATAGTATATGCCACAGACAAGAAACATACTAAGGTAAATTGATATAATATACAATACATTAATGCAAATGCATTATAAGAATTCATTGTTCAATTTATTATACTATTATATAAAAAAATTTAATAATTACATTCACTATAGAAAATATTGGTAATTTCATTTTCTTCCATAAAGTTTAAATCTAAGTTTAAATTCAGAATGTATTGTTTATGTTATAGTATATTTTATCAATATTTAAATTATCATTATATTATATATATATAATATTAACAAAATTTTCAACTCTAAACCTAATGTGTAAAAAGTACTGGGGTACATAAGATTAAATTATTATTTATTGTTTGGTATGATTTAATATTAATATATTAAATAATACATAAATCAATCATGAAAATTTAATTTCAGGTAGAATTTCCTGAATCTCGCATTTTTGAAGAAACATTAAACATCTTATTATATGAACATCGAGGTGAATCTGATAAAGAACAAACCCAAACAACTTCATCTAGAGGTGCTGGTAGTGGACCACAAGTTTGTACTTCAGATAAAAAAACTGGCTTTCCTGCAAGGAACACCTTTGAATTTGCTTAAGACATTATTTTAACATTCATAAAAATTTGTAGTATTTATGTGTTTTTTTATAATAGATTGATTCCAATGTTTCGTGTATCGTGAAAAACTTCATTTAACTAACTTTAAGACTTTGAATTTACAACAAATTTTAATGTTTATTTTATCTTGTACATAACGTTGAATATTTTATAAATGAGCTTTCTCAATAAAGACAAAAGCCTATATTTGTGCTCTTATTATATAAGTTAATTTATTTTATATGTTCCTAATAAAGAATTTTTGAACCATAAAAGTAACATTACTAAAAAATCTAATATGAATTTAACAATTTATAATAAATTGGTTTGCAAACATGAACATCTTTCACATTTATTACATGGAGAAAAAAAAGTATTAAAAATTACTCATCAAAATAGCAAATATGTGACAGTGATATTTAATATTGAAATAATACACGTAATTTTTACAAATTTTATATGTTAATTTATAAACTACAAAAAATTCTTAATTTAAGATATATCAAAATATATTCAATTAATGATGAAAATTTATTTTAAAAAATTTCAACAAAGTTAAAACAATAACATAAAAGTGTGTTGATAAAAGTGTGTCTTCATAAAAATGAAAATTTAATTCTAGTAACAAAGTTATTGTTTATAGAGTCACTGTAAGTCGTTGAACATAAAATATAACATTTATTTCAAATTTACATGCATCTTTTAATATTAGGACACTATTAATATAAAATTTAATATTATATTTTAATTTATAAATCTATTTTTGATCTCCCACTTTTTTCAATATGAATGTTATAAAACAAAAAGTCAAATTATTGAATAAATCAATTAATATGTCATTACCAGATGTAAGCAATTTATTTTACAATGTATTTCATCCGTTGTAAAAAATGGTCTAATATTAAAAATAATATAATATTTATTACAATTATTAATTAGAAAAACATTGAAAAAATTATATAACATTTTAATAAATATTCCATATATTTTAATATGTTAGTATTAAATTTATATAAATTAAGATAATAATTAGTAATAATTTTTCGTAATTTTATTTAACATTTTTAGATTAGAATATATACACCTCAAATGTAATAAAAATCTAAATTTAATTTATTTGATTCAATAAAGAGTTTTTTAAACATGATTATACGATTTTAGAGTTCACTTTGAAGCAACAATAAGTATTATTTATAAATTTATAATAATAAAGATATTCATAATAATGTTAAAGAAGAGAAAAAAACACTTCTTTTAATAGTATAGAACTATCTCAATATTAAAGAATAAATTAACACTTACATTAGTTTATTTTTATAAATGTATGTTTTTTGTATTTTTGACTAAATAGACATTTTTTAAAAAAAAGTCCACAATAATCCTTAAATTTGTTAAGATTAAACTTGTTTGTACAAAACATTGGACAAGTAATATATTTCTTTTTACTTTATGTACTCTGATTCTTAAACTATATTATTTTTGTTATAAAAAGTATTGTTGTTATCTTTATTAACTCTAATCGTTATATCAGTAAGTCTATAATGATGATTTCTCAGTTTGCTTCTGTCATGTCAGTTGGGTCCTTAGTCTCAGTCCTTCTATTAACCGACCTGGTAGCCTGGTACTAGTAATAGGCCAGTAGCCACTAGTCCACTACTCCACTAGTGTTAACTAGCAGAGTGTAGGTCATAGGTCACTTAGTCATTAGCTAATAGCTAGTATGCTAGTAGCCGGCAGCCAGTATCGCGGCACCAATTATGTGTAATTATGTATATGCTATACCGGCTATACGTATGTACCATACTGTCTAACGCAATAAACCTTATTACATTTTTTTAGGTTAGATTGTACTAATATTCTTGTTGGTATGAAATTTGTATACCTGTAATCCCTATAGGTATATATTATATCATAAAATGTTATTAGATGGTTATACAGCCTTATAGACTATTCAGACTATAGATTTAGAAAAATTATGTCAGAAATAGTTTTAGGTTAGATTCATGTAAACAAATGTTAAGTGTAGGTTATAGTTATAGCAGTTAGTTAGTTTGACATTATCCAGAAAAGTTGAAAATATTTTGAATTATAAATGGCTGATATAGATTATTTACTTAAATATAAATAGTTATAATGTTTTCCATTTATTTGTATTGAATAAAGATTTTTAGAGTTAAAGGATAAATCAATAAATAAGGTAAGATCAAAATTATTGTTCACTTCATTTCTCAAATATAATTTTTGGTTAATATTATTTAATATTATGCAAGTTAATATTTAATGATTTATTTAAATATTTTGAAATATATTTTATAATTTAGAATACTATAAATATAAAAATAGTATTTTCGTTTGGTACTATTTTAATATTAATTTTATATCTACATAATTAATTTAATGTTTTGATAATTTTATGTATATGGTGAAGGGTTATTATATTTGATATGTTGTATAAATTTGATATATAACTTTACTATACTCGTGTGCATTTGTTTGTAGTAGAAAACTTGTAATTATTAGTGTATTTCATATTATAAAAATATAATTTTTTTATTATAATAGTAGTATAATATAACTTAATAATTAAAATATTATATTACAATATTAGAATTACACCCTAAGCCCTTATGTTTTCTTTTTTGGTGTCAGAAATGTTCTTGTTTTTTTCCCACTCACAATAGTAGAATCAAGCAAAATGATTAGGTAAATAAAGAAAAAATAAGAGTGATATCCATTTAAAATATGCTAAAAAAGTCAGCTCAGGAAAAACCAAGTAAAAGTACAAGAACTGTTTTTAAATGTTGTATGAAATACAAATCAACTTACCATTCTTAAAATCTATTAAAATTACAATAGTCTTACATTGTAAAAACAACAAATACTTTGTATGCAAAATATTTTAACAACTAATTAGATAATGTTTCAAAGTAATTTAATGGAATTATAAATAATATTTACTTTTAAGTACCTTTTAAATAATAATATATTTATTATAGATCTGATAAATCGAAAAGTAAAAAATGTCAAAGTTAGGAACAAGTAATATTGCTGGTCCAAGTACCATAATGTCACCGAAATCAACCTCTAAGAAGAAAGTGCAAAAAAATTCAAAAGGAACTATTAAAGGCGGAGGAAGAGATAGTGGTACAAGCAGTGAGGAAGAACGATGGTTAGATGCAATAGAATCCGGAAAATTGGAGGAGGTATACTCCTAAATATATATATATATATATTAAAAAGAAATTTCAAAATTAGTATGTTAACATATATATCATATTAAAATAAATACAACAAATT
Organism: Psilanteris sp. ZL-2020; assembly: GCA_022817085.1. Taxonomy (NCBI): domain Eukaryota; kingdom Metazoa; phylum Arthropoda; class Insecta; order Hymenoptera; family Scelionidae; genus Psilanteris; species Psilanteris sp. ZL-2020. The sequence goes on from JABFQC010007425.1 coordinate 7,824, forward strand.
TATGTATATATTTAGGTGGATGATGAACTTAAGAAGATTAAACCAAAGGATCCAAAATTAATGACAGCTAGACAAAGAGCGATGTTCGAACGCAAAACGGACATGGAACCTAATCCCGGAGTTGAACAATTGATGTCTTTACCTACAGGATATAAAGAAAAAGTTATGACTGCTGAAGCAATTCAAAAAGCTGCTCTCAAATCACTAAAAAGAAAACAATTAGCCGATGAAAAAAGAGAAAAGGATAAAGTAAGATTAATACTTTATTAAATATTATTAAAATATTATTTATAATATATTTCATATACATACAATATATTGTACCATGATTTATATATTCTAGAAAAAAACAATGGAGAGATTACTTAAAAAACAAGAATCCAAAGCTTCCAAAATAATAAGTAGAGGTAAATTTTCAAAAAGACAAGTTCCTTTAGTAACTTATCATTCTACTTTAGAAGGAAGTTCAATATCATTACCCCCTGGGGAAGAATTTCCTTTAATAGCATGTAAATCGTAAGTAGAAATCTAATATAAGAATATCTTTGAAATTAATTATATATAACTTATAATAGTTATAAAAATATTCTATTTTTATAGAAATGGTCCTGCTCCGAAATTAGTTTGCGGTGTACCATCATGTGGTCGTCCAAAGAAATATACATGTTCAACGACAGGAATTCCTTTATGTTCGTTTGAATGTTATAAACTTAATTTAGCAATGGAGATTACGTAATATAAATAATAATAGTTAATAATTAATTATTATTATTAATCATACTGTGTAATAAATATTTTTGAAACATTTAGATAGTAATTATTTATCATCTATAATGTGCTCACATTGAAAGCAAATGCTGTGAAATGAAAAAAGAAACTTTACTTCAAATACTAGTATTTTAAATGTTTATATTTTTAAATTAAAACTTACACATTAACATGCATATTGATGTTAGTTATTCTTATAATAGTACGTATTCAGAAAAACTTTAAAAACTAACTACATATGAATTGCAGGATTCCAGATAATAAATTTGCAACTGGTTTTCATGTTTTTGATAAAACTATATTTTCATAAACTAAATATTTTCTTAAATTATATCTGATAAATATATAACATACTATTTAAAATATTTTATTTTAAATTATGTAATACATTTTTTTATAAATATATCACTTTATTTTGTATCGTATAGTAAAAATTATAAATAATTTAAATTTTTTATAATTCTAAAATTACAAACTTTATATCCATATCTACATAAATAATATTATTTCGCTTTTGATGCATAGGTCGATGGCAAACTTTTACCACTTGCAACTCGTCGCAAACCACCTTGCATTGTACTAGCTGTAGTTTTTGTTTTTGTATTATTAACTGCATTTTTAACTACTGGATTTGGATTACTATTTTCCTTTGTAATCGAAGGTTTTGTACTTGCAACATTGTTTCCATTATCATTTACTTTATTATTTGCTATGGTATATCGATCTAATGGTGTACTAGTGCTAGAAATAGGACCATTTTGTAAATTTGCAAAACCACTCATACTTGGGAGTGGTAATGTATTTGTAGGTCCTGTTTGCAAGCGATTTGATTGGTCGAAATTTAAATAAGGGTTTGTTTTAGATATATACTCAGATTGGTTATAAGGATGAACATAATTTGATGTGGGCGTATTAAAATAATTTGATACTCGCTGAAGACCTAGTTGAATCGATGAAAGAGGTGGTTTTGTATTTGTAGTAGTTCCATTTTGCAAAGGCATCTGACTTTCTGTAATTCGGCGATTTAACCAATTTATAACTGAAATATAAAAAAATATATTTTACTTTTACTCCTATATGTAGAATATTAAAATTGATTTTATTTAAAATATTTAGTTATTCTGCAGAATTTTTAAATTACTATATACTTGCAATTTTTTGTAAAATTATAGCATTGATATTTTATATATTAATATAAACATTTATATTTGAAATTTACTAATCATAAAATTAATTCATAAATCTTGAAAAGTATAGAATTAAGTGGTGCGATAGTATCTCGACGAGCCAAGGTTACGACATTGGCGTCATAGGTACTGAGCACCCTATTTATATAATAGTACTTTAAAAAAAATAATTATTAATATTATGATATACATATATTATGTTTCTTTTATATATATATATATATATAAATTTATTTCTTTTAATAATGTTATTGTTAATACTAATAATTATACATTATGTAAATTATATCTAATAC
>JABFQC010007426.1:0-10073 GCA_022817085.1 Psilanteris sp. ZL-2020
GAGCTATATATGATGGTAATATAAATTGATCAATGCATATGAAAAATATTGCAGTATGATTTAAGTTTGAATAAAGTTGCTAATAAGAAAATGAAGAATCTTAAATTGATGAGATGGATATGAACCATCTACATCTATGAGTATCACAATGTCTCGCTTGAAGGAACGTACGAAATGTGCTGCATATTATGTAGTATGAAGGCAAAGACGAGTGTCTTTATAGTGTATCTATTCAAAGAAAAAACTGTTGATATTTATCATAAATTTGATTCAATTTTGTATTGAACGGAAAATATGTAATTTGTAATACAAGAAAACATACAAGCGTTTAAAAAGTGTAATAATTATTCACGTTTTGCAGTTTTTTCTTTGTATGTATTAATATACATATAAAATATTTGTCTCACATTATCACATTCTAAGATCGCTGTTTCTCATATAAAAATCATATTGTCAACAGGCACACATTTATCCACAATAAATATTAAAAAAAATAAAAAACAATTTTCAACGCAGTTATTTAGCAATTTTATTATCCTTTATAATTGATTATTTTATTAATAAAAAATTTAGTTTACGCTGAATTGAACTAGATACTCATTATTTCGATATTAATATAGGAATATCACAAATTTGTGCCGGAAGACGATAGATATACAAAAATATTTATCTCTATTTTTGTAATTGACTGAGATATTGATTATATTAAATATTCTTTTTGTTGAAAATCAAAATCTTAATTTAAAGTCATGTCAAAGAAACGTTTGTTTGAAAAATTCTGTGCGAGAAAAAGACCGTACAAAATTCTGTGTAGAATCTATTTAAATTTACATTTAACATACATAGAAGGAGAACAAGTAAAAGAGAAAGACAAAAGAATAGAAAGATAGGTTCACTGAAGATTAACAATATATACTTAGTGAAGTTAATAAGTACGGGCTATTTACATATTCACAATTTATCACTTAAAACAAACGTTTCCATGTATCCCCTCGTCAGAATTGTGTGCAGAAAAAAATTAAATTTTACTAACTATGGTAATTTGTTAATAAGTTTCTGCACGCAATTGCACAATAAAATTTTTTTGTTATCTAATTATTATGCATTGAAAATACAATTCTTACATAGATTTCGAAAAAAAACCTCACTGTAATATTAATCTCTTACTTAACCATTTTCAAAATGCACGATTTTTAATATTATACATACAAGGCGCTCTTCGAACGTCAGCTATCAGTAACAGACGAATATTTAACGAAAATAATAATCTATATCTAAAAACATGTTTTGCTCTCTTTAAAATTATTCTATGAAAAATAACGAAGAATAATTAGAAAACAATAAAACAAGTTTAAAAATAAATTAAGATAAATTATACATATAAATTATATATAGCATTTTTGATACAAATTTGTATAAAATCTGATTTGTCTTAACATTATATTAAATAATACAATAGTCAGATCAACTTCTTTCCAGTATCTTTAAAAGATGAAATCTTTGTTTCATCTTTAAAAGATGTATGTTCGTTTTTTAAATAGAATGAAAAAAGCTTTACTGTATATTCGAAAATAATTTCTGAGTTATATTTGAAGTTGAGTATAAACGTTTTTAAACTTGTTTACTTAATTGATCAAATTTTTTAAACGGTTACATTTTCAGTATGCTCTGTGTAGGAAAACTGACGTTTGTGGGCGTTCTTTCTCTTTCTATTTTAATAACTGTTTTCAACCCCAGAATTAATAAAGCTAAATTAATCGCTGCGTTAAAGACAGTTGTAATTTAAAAAATAGAAAGAAAAAACATAGTAAACACATTGTAAGTTTAAGTTTATTCACACGTGAACCGTTAGTACTTGTTGATGGGGCGTTCCATTGGGATTCTGACTGGGTCCCGGTTGCTGAGTATATGCCGGTGGGTCTTGCAACCGTGGTTTACAGTATGGCTTATGAGGACCGTCATCATAACTAAAGCTAGCTGTATTTCTTACGTCATTACAGGTCGGTTTGTAAAGTGGTGGTAGATGATGTCGACTATCGTCAGTGACCATCTCCAGGCTTTCTTGCCTAGGACCCAAAGCCCCTACAGTACCTAACGAACCCCCGGACAAAGGCCTGACAATAGATACTCTAGGTTCTCCATTATCAGCTTCTTTCAGAGGATTAGCATACCTTCTCAAATTTTCTTCGTTCTGAAGATTATTGGATTTTTCATCCATGTCACTACGGTGCCTATGCAAACTTGTTTCGCTACTTGTTGTTGCGGTTAAACCAGATCTTCTTCTGGCTTGGTACCTTAAATACCAAATACCTACAAGTACTGCCATGAGAAGAATCATGGCTAAAGCGCAGCCAATCACTGCTAGATACCCATTGCCGTTGACGCTCGTCGAATCTGGTTCACTCAAGAGTGCGGTCTCAACTTTCACCTCCAATACAGAAGCTAAAGCTAAAGGTCTTCCTAATGGTCTGCTAAGGGCCTCACCGAGTTCACGGGCTGCATCTACTGCTGCCTCGGAGAATATGGTTACTTCGATGGTATCGTTATCTCCAGGTTTGAGGTCGCACAACAATACAACGGATTGAGGTCTTCGAGGATCAGCTAAAAGACGCCTTAATCGTCTACACAATAATTCCACCTGAAAGTTTAATATGTACAAATGAATATCATACTTTTACATCCAGTTAACTATTTTTGTGTAGTTTTACTATTTTTATAAGCAATAATTTTACTAGTTTAACAGATTATTCGTTCAATGATAGAAAAAAATATAATACACTTACGGAAGTTCCTGGTAACAATGTATCTCTTCTTAATAAAATACTAAGCCTTGAACAAGTGGGTCCAGGGGTTGCTTGTCCAGGCCAACAAGAGGGAGGTGCTGGAAGTGCAGGAGGGCCAACTCTTCTACCAATTTCGATGGGTCTGCATTCTCCCCAAGAAGGACACGGAGGCGAAAGACAGCTTTCTCCTGGTGACGGGACGCAAACTTCATGAGCCAAGCAAGAGCTTCCATTTAAACAATTGCCGGGTCCACACCAAACGTTACTGCATTGTTTTTTGCTGTTACGGCACTCGCATGCGTTACAGTCGTCGTCCCAAGTTGTAGCAATGCAACCTGGTCCACCAGCTGTACGGATTTCACAGTAAGATCCAGTTCTTCCAGGTGGACAAATGCAGGAATAACTTGCAATTCCATCGATACAAGTTGCCCCATTCATACAAGGATCACTGGCACATTCATTTACATTGATTCTACAATCAGGACCTGTAAATCCTGGTGCACATTCGCACCTGAACCAGTTGATACCATCGACGCATCGACCTCCATTTAAGCAAGGAAGTGGTTGGCAATCATCAACGTCTCGCATGCAGTTAGGTCCTTCGAAGCCTTCTCTGCAAACGCATCTATAACCACCATCGGCACTATTCACGCAAGTTGCACCGTTGGAGCAGGGATTACTGGCACATGCTGTGGATGCGATATGACACGCTGAACCACCCCAACCTGCACGACAATGACACGTGAAGCCATCTCCGTGGTCTTGACAAGTACCCCCATGTCGACATGTGTCGGGTTCGCAATGGCTCCCTCGTAGAGCGCAAGTTTTCCCTTTCCAGCCATTTCTGCAGATGCACGTAAAATCGGCAATTTCGTCAACGCAGGTTCCGTTGTTACGGCATGGATTTGCCATACACTCGTTTACATCTGTAATTATTACGATAATAATAATTATTTTTTAATACTATGAGACATGCCAAACTTTGCTCATGTCGTGTTGACATTATAGTCAAACGGTTCAGCTAGATATAATTTAGTTTCAATTTTATATGTTTTCATTTCATGAACAATATTAAGGATTGAAGAACATAATAAAATAAAAATGATTTCTTCATTATTTAAAAGCTATAGAAGTAGTTTATCAGTTGTTCAATTTGTATATGGAGCACTATGACAATTCAATGGTCTAATTTTTTAATAATAATAATCATAATATAATTCGTTATTTATTATGAAGACAATTATAATATATTTACCCTGGTCGCAAAGATCACCGGACCATCCTTCTCTGCAAATGCATTGAAAAGAATTCACAAGATCGACGCAGGTTCCGCCATTGAGGCAGGGATTTCCTCGACAGTCATTAATATTTTCATGACAATGAACCCCCGTGTATCCTGGATCACATAAGCACTTGCCGGTATTGCACTTGCCTCTGCCGCCGCAGGGCATGCCTTCACTACCACAACCCAAATTATCATCGCCAATTGCAAGTTGTGGATTGTGAATCACGGGTTCGGAACAGTTCCTACCTTGCCAGTGAGTTGGGCAGTGACAATAGTAGTCGGTTTGTGTATTAAAACAAGGGGCCGAATTTTTGCACGGATTGGGATTACAATGGTCCCGGTCGATTTCACAGTTATATCCTGTGTACCCAACGGGACAAACGCATTCGTAAATGTTTACAAGATCTCGGCATTCGCCTCCATTTTGGCACGGGTTAGACGCGCACTCGTCGATATCAATTTCACAGTTTTTTCCCGAGTATCCTGGCGTGCAAGAACAGTGGTAGTCATCCACGAGGTCAATACAAAGAGCACCGTGCAGACATTGACCGACGCAGTCGTTGATGTTTTTGGTACAATTCTTGCCAGTGAATCCGCTTCGACAACGGCATCTATAAATTTAAATATTATTTGTAATGTCCATTTAATATTCTATTTAAATATAAGTGTTTTTATTGTAGTAGTAGTTTATTTGTACCAAATAAGAGCTATTAATTTAATTATTTGTAAAGTAAATCAAAGTAAATCAGTTGAAACTTGTTTAAAAGTATTTTCATTTTATAATACTAATGTCGAGTTATTTTGTAAAAAAATAGTAAAATTGTTTAAACATTTCAAACGCTGAATTTGTAACCTATTCGAAAACAACAAATAAATTGTTCCATAATTGATTCGTTTACTTTATTACTCCTATACGAAATTTCAAAAAATTGTGTGAGTTGAATAAATTGTACACGAACATTACAAACATATTTATCGTTTATATTAGCTAATAAACATTAATACTGTTTGTAACATTTTGTTAAATTTTTTCAGTGAATTGCGATGAAATTTTTTGTTATGAATTTTTAAACTTACTTATAATCACCAGCCAAATTGATACACGTAATTGAATTTTTGCAAGGTGGTTCTCTAAGAGCGCATTCGTCAACATCAAATTGACAAAGTACGCCCTGCCAAGATGATGGACAGTTGCAAACAAAGGCGTTAACGCCGTCAACGCAAGTGCCGTTATTTTGGCACGGCTGCGAAGCGCATTCGTCGATGTCCGTGGCGCAAAATGGGCCTGTAAATCCTGGAGCACATTCACATATGGCTTCTTCACCAATCTCGCGACAAGTGGCCCCGTTGAGACAAGGATTCGAGGCGCACGGATTGTCCACTTTTTCGCAGGTCGATCCGGAAAAACCTTCCGGACACGTGCACCTGTACTGGTCAGGTGCCGTATTCTCACAAGTACCGCCGTTCTGGCACGGCTCGTGAGTACCACAATAATTGAGGTCCTGATCGCACAAGATTCCACCCCAATTAGTGTCGCAAATGCACTGCCAACTGGAACCGTTGCAATAACCGTGTTTGCAACCTGGATATGGAGTGCACTGGTCACAAAGTTCACCACGCCATCCATGGCGACATTTACACTCTCCACTTACGTTACAATGACCGTGCACGGGATGACATCCTTCTTTACAGACGGCTGAAATTGTATATTCATATACGTGTAATTATTAAGTATCAAGTAAAGTTACTGAGTATTAATAATAACGATTAAATCATTCATGGGTCTTTGTCTTGTTTTTATTTTTAAATTAAATGAGATATGCGTGAATTACGTTTAGAATTTATATATAATTATTATATATGCTGTACTTTGTCAAGAGTTACTGCACTGAGAAAACTAAATTGCAAGCAGAACCATTTACATTGTTCGTGGTACAATGTCATATTGTAAAACCTTTAGAAATTCAAATAGTAATTATGTGGACCAATGAAACGACAGAATTCAATTGTTTTAACCAATCGGAAGCCTTGAAAAGTTACAATATAAATTGTACAATTTCATTTTCTCAGTGTGGGAATTTTATGAAAGTATTTTGTGAAATGTCGATAATTACATTTATTATATTATTAGTTTTAAAATACGATTTTTTGGTTAATTTTATAAATTTGCATGACTTTTATGCACTGTATTTTTATTTTGTTAAATTTTAATATTTACATGGATCATGGACATTTTATATTATGAATAAATTGTTTTTATGTTGTGTAACTACATTATATCAAAAATAATTATATATAAAACTCGATACAAATTTAATCAAATTCTTTGAGCACGTTTCATGCTAAGCAAACGCACACAAATGATTACTCGTGTTTTTGAACTAATATTCCAACTCCAACCATCACGCGAAAATAACTAAAATATATTCAATAATCTTCTTCCTCAATAATTTATGTTATAAATAAGCCCGATCTTGCTATAAATAATACAGCGAACTGTTAGTATTTTAATGACCGAGAAATTAATTTACATATAAATGTGTAATACGCGTAATGTTGTTCCGAGTCGCGTAAAAAAGCTTTGAAATTACATTTATAAATTGCGGGGTTTCGTCGTCGGTTTGCATGTTTCATTCGGACCGATCTTAAGATGTATCTTAATTAAAATGAAGATGCGAGCCGCGCGGAGTTGGGGGCAAATTATTTCCTTTCGCCCGTGAAACGAAATCTCGCATATATCTTTGGAGGTTTACCGGTGGGCTTTTTACCGTTACGACGCACAAGTGCCAGCGCAGCATCTTTTGATTAATAATCCTGGTTCCGCTCGTCTTCCCCGGTGACGTAAATTTATATATATTTATGCGATTGCGATGACTCGGACGAAGCATCGAGCGACACCAATAACGTTGCGAATATCGCACTATAAACGTTATACTTTAGAGGAACTTTTTAATTTCGTACTTTACTGGCATAGGAAAAAACGAGTGACATATTTTTCCTCGCATGTTTCATCAATTTTTATATCGCCATAATCAAGGAGTGTTTATCTAAAAATAAATATTGAAAACCTTCTTCTCGTACATCGCGTTTCAGCGACTTATTCGTACTTATCATTACGATAAAAAATACCGATCAACGTTCAACGTAATATAAATAAGAATCGGTTATTTTCGAATTGAATTTTCTATTATATTTTTCTATCGGATTATATACGAAACATTTCTTAATGTAATTATATATTATAATACAGTCTTCTTTTAGCATTCGTTCACAATATGGCACTCGATTCAGTACTTTCGAATTGCAAACATTTCTTATACAAATTTCAACGCGCCAATTGCCTTGGATTTTAGATTGATCTATAAATTTCGAGACGACGTATAGATCAAACTGAATTGATCCACGATAACGTCAGTCAAGCCGAACGTTTTCTTTGCAAGATTGCGATTACGACCTTCAGTTTGTCCGATGGTAATCACTCGTTAGTGTGAAACGGATGATCATAGAAAATTATACATCTTATTGAAACGTAATATCATGTCACCTTTCACAGATGACGTCGAACATCATATAGTTATTTATACATCGTCCCCTATTGTCACGTGTTACATAAAGGTTCGTCTTTGGTTCTGGCAATTCTGTAAAATCTAGTTCTTTCACCTTGTTAGTAATGCCAATAACCCCATCGATGTCAACGTCAAAATGATTATACGAAAAAAAAAGTGAGAGAGAAAAATGAAGAAGAAGAAGAAGAAGAGGAAGAGCGAAAAAAAAGAATAAGAAATAAAAAAGATAAAAAAGGTAACCGAAACAATTTCTTCTGTATGCCATACCGTACATTATTTATCCAGTTCTGGATTGTGTTCGGCTGCGAACACAAGTGAGATAATTTTCGAAATTTAATGCAATGATATGCTAATGAAATGCGTGAATTCGCGGAGCAACGTTCTCTTCTGTTGACCGGCACGAAAGAAGCGCAAAGTGAAATCCACTGGCTGACCTTTTGACGCCGCAGAGCCAGTTTTCACGTGCTCTCTTCCCGTGTTCGGTTTTTCCTATCACCGTTTGGTATTTTCATATCTATATATCGCATATGCTAAGTATTTTATTGCATGAAGTGTATATTGGATTGCAGTTTCTGCTTCTTTTGCGTTTATTTCTGTAACGATATTGGTTATTGATTGATTAGTAAAAGTGATTTTAAAAATTGTATACTGAGCTTTGATTGTAATTGTAATAAGATGAAGAAATTTTACAATGTAATGATTTGAAGTAATTAAGTATTTTGGAAATATATAAGACGACAAAATGTATTACGTCATCAAATTATACTATTATTTTACAATTATAATTATTATTGATAATTCGTTTATAACATTTTGATAGACGAATTTTAATTTTGTTATAGGATATGCAATTTATGAAATTTTTTTCACTTATAAATTACAGTATCATCAAAATTATATATTTCTATTGATAAATCTACATAATTGCATAAATAATATGCATTGCAATGAAAGACAATTAATGGTATTTAGAAATATTAAAAAACATCATTTTTCATTTTAAAATTAACAAAGAAAAAGCGAACAAATAATAAAATACATTTTTTCATACGAGCAAATGATTTTAAAAATACCGATTTCGTAAAAGCAAATAAAAAAATTGTTACTTTTAAACATATAACAATTGATATATATATATATGTATAATTCTTAATTATTAGTTAAGTTAATAATCACAGTCGTAATTATTATAAAACTTGGCAGATGAGTTGGTGAAAGTTATTTATTTATTAAAAACTGTTAAAAGCGTTATTTCGCGATCGCCGTGCAATCGTTTATGTAATTCCTGCAATTGCACGGAGCGAGTACTTTACGAAGGCAACGGGAAATTTGAAACACTTTGAGAACATTTATGTCCTTAGTTTATTGTTGATTGTTAACTTTTACGATTGTTTTATCAAAGTAGCAAATAGCTGAGTAAATATTAGCGGTATATCCAATCCGTTTATACGTTTGCATGGTGGACGTAATTGCCCGATTCGTAACGTAAAATTATTATCGATATAAATAACGCGCGAAGCGAGGTGTTAAAACAATTAGTGTTTTTCGACCGTTGTCCTCGTATGCCTAAATCATTTTATTACGCATTACTGATACGCTTATCAATAAAGATTTGTTTCGAGTAAAAGGCTACAATTAAATTATTTATTGTATGAGCATTTTCTTACTCGTGGAAAGTTATAATTGGATGACCTTACATTGATGATTTCTTCTGCACAGAAAAAGGTGCGAAATTATTGCAGCTTAGAGTATTGCAATTAAGCATAAGGTCGTTTGTTAATAATGGGTAATTTTTCCTTTTTACATCATGTAGATAGTACGTGTAAAGTGAATATAGTTTTAGAATACAGTCGTTATAAAACGATCATTTTCCTTTAATACCATCAACGTGCATAATTAACGTAAAAAATGAATGTTTGATAATAATTTATAATGCATTTTTCTACGTCGGCTAAATAATGTATAAATTATACACCGATAGTACCGCTAATTATATTTTATTATAATTCGTTACTGAAATAAATCTGCGCCTTCTTTAATTATATTATAGTTCTATAAATATCAAACTTATAAACTAACAACAATTCCATTCGATATTTGAACGAAGATATAAAAAAAAACGGGGAAATAAATAATTTATCACTGGAAAATTAAAATAAAAACAGGAAACGAACGAACTATATTATCATAGAGGTAATGTTTAAGCAAAAGAAATTTCGCTTTTTGTCGTTGATTGATGTACGTTTTAAACAAACAATTTCACATATAACGAACAAACCGAGCTTGAATTAACCGAGAAATTATATTACAACCTTAAAGGATCATTCACAATGAACGCAAACGGACTGACGGAACGCCGAAGACGCGCGTCATGACGTACGTAGCGACATACAATGCCTGTATATTTACGTGCGTCATGACGCGTGTCTTTTGCGTTCC
>JABFQC010007427.1:0-10073 GCA_022817085.1 Psilanteris sp. ZL-2020
GCTATAATTCTGCTCGGTTATTAACAGCTCGCCCGAACTACGATATAACATATTTATTGATTAAACATAACAATATTTGATTAATTCGCAAATGAACACTCCGCATGAAAGTTTTAAATAATTTATTAAATATATATATAATGAGAACAATTTACTGTAAACTCTGATACCGACGAACAAATTTAAACACAATTCGCTTATTTTATCACAATATGTATATATAAAACTATAATTTATGTCATTTTCGCGGTAAATATTTGTATTAAAAAAATATAACAATTTCAATGTTAATCACTATACATAATATTAATTTCACTCTTACAAATATTCGATCCAATAGTTTGACGTAATCTCATACACGCTAAATTATATTTGATTTGCTTTCGACGCATTTCGGAATCTTTTATTGCAAGCTTACGACAGCTCGAACTTCACGGCCATAGGCACAATACGAGCTGGTTTGATTAACTACGGTTGACGAATGAATTGGTTTATTAACTACTCGGAACTACACGTTTCCGCGACGAAGAATAATAATAAAACTAAGCGCGTGGTTAGCGCAGACAGCTTGGCAGAATGAGCGACCGAATACGGAGGACGTGAACTACAAATAACGTAATTACCAAGACGGAAGCACGAGCGCGATCTAATCTTCGGCTAATGAAACTCGAAGGTGGACTTACTTACAACTCCCGCTATTTTGTCGGGGCGATAATAACTTAGTGATAACGCGCGGGTTCAATAGTTGGTACCCTCGGAGATACGTCGATCGATTATCATCGGGTCGGAAGACGTAACAAGTGAGTCGCGTAGTTCCGTAACGCGCGTGACAAAACAAGCCCGGGTTCGGGGCTGCTTTCAACCCGGGCGCGGCTTTGCGCTTTTGTACGCGCGTTTAATAATTCGGGCAGGCGCGCGTCACTGACCGCGCGGCCGGCAAGCAGAAGCGCCATCCGAAATCGTTGCGCCGCGTGGAGAGCCGGACCGGCGACTAGGCTAATGGTCGCGATTCACTCACGCGATAGTAACAACCACTACGCAGCAATATGATCGATGTCCGAGCTAACGCGTGACGGTTTAATTACGAGCGCGTTGCACTTCGGGCTGATTAAGATATGCAAGGCGGCTGCGTCGGTCGGAGGATAGCTCGCGTCGGGTGTAATTATTTTGACGCCGCTATTACCGGATAACCCTTGTATTGATGTATGGTATAATGAATGCATTATCCGCGGCAAGAATAGTCCAAATCCGTAAGGTTTGAACGCACTTGGGCGTTTTGTATAAACGTGGAGGAGTGGTGTGAAAAGTGACGGACGAACGTTGTTTGAATGAAATGTCTTGATGAGTTGTTATATATTTTAATATAATGGCAGTTATATTAAGTAAAATAAAGTACTTTGTTTACAAACAACGGCTGCAACTAATATAGAAATAATGCGTATAACAAAGACAATGAGTGAAATACTTTATTGTAAAGTATGATTAGCAATACAAATTGGGAACACTACTTTAGGACCTCGAATTTGTGGTTTGGTTGAATTTTTAAGGGAGCTGTTGGGGAAGAGGCATCCCGATACCACTTCGGTAACAAATTTTTACAAAAACAAGTTTCAGAACCGTAACTACGCACCCAAAAAGTCGCTTTCCTCGAAACTGACGTTATATACATACGCGAGTAATTTCGTTAAGTGACTGAGCTTAGAAACGAGTTTCTTGACATATATCTGTAATCACTTATTTATAGTTGTATCTATTTCTTTAATATACTGGATAATAAATTTTATGCGAAAATATGCGAATATTGAGGCGAGTGTAACGCGAATGAAAGAAATACGTATATAAATATTATTAAATTAATTTCGCGTCTCTTTTTAACGCACGTGATATATAATTTATGGTACAATTTGTGTTGTTTTAGAAACAGTTTTTAAAAGCAACGTATAGTTTGATAATAAACCCATTTCATACAAGAATAAATGAACATTATTCGTTAGTTTATTAATAATAAAACTGTAGTACGTTATATATAAATCGAGCAATATTCATTGCAGTCATTATATTTCATTAGTTAGCTTTCGCTGACTGCTAATTGAAAATGTAAATTAATTTCATGACTATTATTAAAACTGAACATTATAGTTAAATAAATATTGGAAATTAACAATATTTAACAGTAGTAGATATTCGTACAAATGATGCCTAGAATATATTAATTTCCCGAATGTAATTAACGGGTAAAAAAATGAAAACGCTCTGAATAAAACCTTTCAAAGCTTTGTTTACATAATATTATATTGTTACATACACAAATGAAAACGGAAAAATATTTACACGTGAATAAATTAAAAGTAATTAGCATAAGTTAAAATAATATTTTTTTCGAAATAAAGAAACTTTTCCGTAAGATATTAATACAACTTGAATAAAAAATACTGGACGCAATAACAACGAAGATATAAAATGAAAAATGTAAAAAAAATCATATAATAGTTCTTTTCTTCTAAACACATTATAGTTACCAATTATAAGTATTAATAATTTTGAAATATATATATTTCTTTCTTTTTTAAAATTTATAATTAGATAAGTATAAGAATATAAATTAAAATGTATAATTTATTCAATAAAATTGATTAAATTAAACAAAAATTAAAAGTATTTTTTAGCGTAGAAAGTAACGATCCTTATTTAAGATCTTAAAATCGCCTTTTAAAAAGTAACTTTTGCAGTTTAAAAGAACAAACAAATTAAACTGTAACATCACTAATAGCCTTTCGAAAAACACTAAGTGCGTTTTTCTGTTTGTTTTATTTTAGCTTTATTTGATGTTTTCTACAGTTAACGTGTGCACTGAATTCTAAAAATTAAAATTGTAAACGGAAAATACGCAAATTAATATAATTATTATTTGTATAATAATATTATACTAATATGCCGATTTGATTTGGCATGTTTTCAACTATATAAATGTTGACCATCAATTGTGAAATATAATACCTCAAAATATCATACAATATCTGTCAGACGAACACATTTGATCGCGAAATAATTTCAATACACGTGGCATATCCATTATCGCAGTGAGGTTCGTCGAAGGTCTGGTATCAGGATAATCAGAGATTCAGAACAAATGCATATAATTGTTAATCATGGGTTTTGCAAAATCAAGCCGACGAACGACTACGATTCGGATGCACCAATACAAGAATCGAGAACACAATTACATAAACAATTCTAAATCAGTGAACAACGACCGCGATTTGTAATTTTGCGGCTCGCACTTATTCAAAGACGAACTTAAAACACAAACGAAATTGTGTCAAGTTGGAGGTTATGGCAGAACACACCAACCATCAGAATAAGAAATTACTACCGCGCCGGATTCGTAATTGCATTTAACCTGAACATACCATTAGGTATATTATGTTCTTAATATTATATTCTTAATACATTCAGGTTAGAGGAAAATTATAGGTTTTATGATTTTTCACCAAATCAAGGCAAAATCTTTCGTGTTATATAAATTGCATTTTTATGTATAAATACAATTTTATACGAAAAATACGTGAAATGGATATTTGTAATTTTTAATTTCTAAAAATAGTAGTTTTTAATGATAAAAGGTTATAATTGAATTTAAAATTGGTTGACATTTTATTCTAATCATTAAACAATTGTTGGAGATATTCATTTCAAATAAAAATAAGAAAAATGTTTTATTACAATTGTTTATTCCAAAATATTTAAATATGATTCGGTTTTTAATATTATACCGTTTTTATTATATTATTAAGAATTGACATCTGTGGATTGAAATACGCGCATAAAAATAGTTTAGTAAATATTATTCAAAACACAGTAACTCGGGGACACAATAAAATATGATTAGTTAGAAATTATTGAACTTTATTGTAAACATCGAAGAATGTTTGTAAATATATACCGAAAAGTTCAATAATTTCTAAAACTGATATTTTGTTTTGTCCTGGAGTCACTATTTTTAATAATATTTATTGAACTTTCAGTAATTTTGAATGGAAATTTTTTTGCTTGCAAAAAATAAACAGAAAATAGTAAAATATTACTTACAACATAAGATTATTATGTGAAAGGTAGTAAATTACAAAGTAACTTATTATGCTTGTAAATTTGTAAAATAGTATGCTTCGAATATAGAATTAAACAAAATAAAAATTTAACCGAAAAAATAAGGTTATTAATAAAATTGCTGTTTATTAATTACGAATTAAAAAATAATAACTAAAACAAAAAACTACAATATTTTTTATTAATTCATTTAAAAAATGTAGATATACATCAAATATATACAGGAATAGTATATGTTATATATTTATAATTTTAAAAAAATCCAACAAACAGCATATAAGTTTAAACAAAAATCACACTTTAATCGAAGCTGACAAGAAATTGTTTGATAAAAATTATCAATCATTTTGGTTTTAAGTTATTTACACAAAATTTATAATAAAACATTTGCTATGTATAAAATACGTTGTGTTTGAAACGCGCACCATATACTAGTCATATATGCAAACATATAGATGCAAATACAATTTGTAATAAATATTTAACATAAAACATAATACGCGGTTCGTCATAATATAAAAATTTGCATTAAATATAAAATATATTATTAATAATCAATTGATTACATAGAAAGTCTTTCTAAATGGTTCCATAGTTTTTAATAAAATCAAATTATATTGCTCATAGAATAAATTTATCTACATATATATAAATTGGTTAATTTTGTATACATAACCTTCGATATAAAACTGTATTTTTATCTTTCTGCTCGTTCGCCCTATATATTTGTCAGATAAATATGTAACATTTATATATTAAACTCCAATTAAATTTCTTAAAAATTGTTTACCGTATTCAAAAAGAGCTATTAAAAAATATAATTCATACAATTAAATTGTAAAATATATACACTTAGTATAAAACTTGTATTTAAAATTAACACTCGAGATAAATAAGTAAACTGATCATAAACGGTTTTAATTGGATAAACACGATGCGAAGTGAATGCTAAAAAATAACAAATTTATTAGGCAATTTGTTACGGCATATGTTGATGGCATCAAACATTATTGAATGTAAATCTCTTTACGCGATTAATAGTCGAGTAAATGTAAATAAATAATGAACCGATTATGCCCGAGTTATTAGCAAAAACTAATCGCAGTTGCTTTAATACGCCTGTTTTATTTGGCTATAACGAAAGTAGAATTTACATTAAACGAGCCAACGTAAACATTCTAAGAAAATTTGTCGGTTTAATGATGATTATACCGAATAAAATATTAGGTTCAAATTGCATATAAAATCGGGCGCGCGAAATTTTATTTTTCAAGCTGTTCAAACATTCGCGTATAAAATACAATTGACGTTCGTAAATGTCATGTTACTTAAACCGATAGATGCATTTAATCTTGAATTGTAACAGCTCGGCTTTAAGCTTTTGACGAAAAATGCAATTTAAGACAATCGAAATACGAAGTCCAGAATATTGACAATCAGTAAATATACATTATATATATATATATACAGTAAATCACAGAACTGATAATTGTTTAAAAAAAAGAATATAAAATATAATTTAAAAAATACCAATCTAAAAAGGCGTATACTTTATTTAAATAAAATACGAACGAAATAAACAACGCGTAGACATTGATAATGCAAAACGTAAATATTGTTATTCAAAACTTTGTTACTTATCATATTTATCCGCCTTTATTTATATCGCACGACGATCAATAAATAAGTCATTTATTCGAAAGGGTATAAATTCTAAAGCCGTATAAAACATGTGACAAGATTCAAATACTGTGCCATAATTACATATCTTGAAACGGATGAAATGAAAAATGCGAACGGTTTGAGACTTTTCAAAGGAAGTACAAATGAATACGAAAAACGAAAAACAAATATGATTGACAATGGATAATTAAAGTGGCAAATATTTAAGAAAAACTTATATATATATATATATATATATATATATATATATATTACGACACTCATGGGGCTCGATTGAAATTTTACGATTAATTCTACTTAATAAACTTCGAAATACGATTTTTCGCGTCGAGTGCAATTTTATTTCGATGGACTGTGAATATATTAGAAACCCCGGCGATGGCCGTCGAATAAAACAAATCGTTGTTTATCTTAACAAAGCGCATCTGCGTGGAGTGTTATAAAAGGATGCCGAAATAAAGCTTTTCGGAAACTAATAAGCCTAGAAGAGCGGCGCAGACTTGGTCGGGTTGCGCCGAGATTGTGCGGCTAGTTACACAGCCGTCGTTTCCGTCGGCGACGGCGTCGTGACGCTCATCGATTCCAAGTCCCGCCCTTCCAACGTCCCAGTGACGTCAGAGAAGATCCGGGAACCCCATAACGAAATTTTCCACACTTGGTAAATTATAACGCGCTTTGTGCTCGGTTCGGAAATTCGAAACCCTCCGAAACCCGCAAACAGAATGCGAACGTTGAAAAGGCTCGAAGCTGTTTTTTAATCAAACAACGTAATGCGAAATCTATATGTATCACTGAGAGAAATATCTAACCTTTAAAGCACGATATAACGTCATTTTAAATTGCCTGTTAAATAACTACTGATTCAGTTTGAATTTGGCGAAGGAATTGCAGCGCCATAAGCAATAAAAGAATGGTATTCTTTCTTCCACACTAAGAAAAATAAATTACGAAGAATTACTATTTATTTCATTGATTTGGAATCATAAGAGAAAAATTAGAATATTTACTATTTATTAAAAGTAATATATTATGATAAAGTAGTATTTTTCGATATAAAAAGCTTACTTTTTCCTTTTAAAAACAGTAAATATTATTCTTTTTCACTTATGATTCCAAATTAAGGGAAAAAATAGTAATTTTTCGTCGTTTTTCATTTTTCTCAGTGCAAATATTGCAGGACACTCACTTAAAAATAGTAAGGGATTCATGCAAATAAAGCTTAAGATATAACAATATTCGCGTGGCCCCAATGCATTTTCGGCATTAGAACATGCTTTTATTGTTCGATTTTGATACTTATTTCGTATAACATATGTTATGCTTATTAAGATTGATTTCATGGAAATTTAGCGCGAAATTATATAATTACTATTTTGATAGAAAAGTTTCAAACAAAAAAAGGAAAACATTTTACGCAGTTAGTCAGATATTTCTCTCCGTATATATATATATGAACACGTTGCGTTAATATATTTTAAAACATCGCTTGTTAAAAGTCGAACTTCAAAGCACATAATTAGACGGAATTATATATGTTTAAGAATGTGTGTTCAGGCGGTGCGTGAAATAAAGTCGCAAGAAAATCGACTTTGTAGTTTAAGAGTATTTCCCTTTAATTTTCGATAGTGCGCGATGAGAAGTGGGAATGAGTTTAGTTTGGTAAACAATATAACGAAATATGAATCATACAATGGTTTGTCATGAGAAACGTGTATTCATTCGAAGGGTAAAATTGTTTGTTAAAATGTAACTCTAACGAATGAGACGACGACGTTTTAAATTATTTAAATAAACTTTGAATAATTTTTAGCATTTATATTTTCCGTCGAACAAACTCGTTTCAAATTTTTCTTATTTGTTATTTAGCACTGTAATTATTATTTTAACACCAAGCAAGGAGTAATGTATACCGAATGTCAACGAATCTTAAAAATCTGTTTAATCGAGAAAGTTAACGTCTATTTTCAGAGCAATAATTGTTAATGAAAAAACTATTAATAATATTAACGAATTTATATCCCAAACGAGAAAAGTAACTTTGCTTTTCGGACGAATTTTTGTTGTTTATCTAAATATATATATTCGCACATTTATTTTAAATTTTCTTATACATTAAAGCAATGTTCTCATTAAAACGCGTTCATCTAAATGCATTCTTGTCATTAAACGCGTATATTTTAAATCGAAACTGTCAGTCTGAAATTGACAATAGTCGATATGTATTTGCATAACGTAAGTTACACGGTGTACCGTATTACTTTAAATAGCTATATTGAACTTATAATTCTATGACTTATTCTTTAAGCAGGACGAAATGAACGATTAAAACAAATGAACCGAATGATAAATATGCGAGGCGATGTTGGAATGGGGATAAAGAATGCGACAGGGAAAATAATAAGGCCGTCGAGTGAAATGATGTGAAGATAGAATCAGCAAAGGCCACGTGTCGGCACCGATTGTTACCGTAATCCTGCTTTAATATAGAACTTATGCCGACAGGAATGAAAAAAAAAAAAAATGCTATCGAGCGCGGTACAAAATTTGCAATTCACCGCGGTCTACTTGTGTGCGTACAAATATTAATAAAGACGGAATTATTTTTCTAAAATAAAGAATCTATTTTGTGTTAATTTTAAATAAACAGAATAGCTTATTGTCAGCAAAAAATGAAAATTTGGAATACTGAAAATGGTAGTCAAGTTGCACGTTTTATCGCAAATTTGAATATCAAGGGAATCAAGTTTGTTTTACTTTTTCACGGTTTAAAATGTTAATTAATTGTTTATCATTGAATACAGTTATATAATTGTCATTTGATTATAAACAATATATTAATTTGTGTAGTTAATACGTATATATATTATTACTCAAATAGATCCATAGATAGCTCATTTTTCCATAAGATAAAAAGTATACATTAAGGCTATGCACTTATATATAGATTCATATTTAATGTAATACATCATATAAGTGGTCATGAAATAATTATATCGATAATATTTATTACACCTTTCGCGCGTAAAAACCACAATGCAAAAATCTTATATTTTATTTAATACAATATTGCATGATTTTGTATATTATTTATACGTATACAGCATCTTGCATACAATACGAATATGCTTACACTTTTATATACATTATATGTAACTATAAAATGTAAGTTATATATTATATTCGTCTGTATGATTTTTATGTGATGTGTGAGAGTTGCAAAAAACGTTAAATGGATTTAATATAAATATGAATCTTATGTTACGTAATTTCAAGTTGAAAAATTATAATAACAATTTATTAATTAATTGAAAACTAAAGTTCATGCGTTTTTAGACTATTTTTATTTTAATATTTAACTTATGCTAATTTACTAAATGAGAGTAAGGTATATTTACGGGAATATAGCTGTATTTCTCATTAGCATAACAACTTTGACGAGTGATCGCGCATAAAAAACTTCCTGATGCATTTGGTCTAAATTGTAGAACGCCACGTTCATTACAAATTAAAATCACTTTTTATTAATAAAAAATAACATAATAATGTATTAATAAGCAATATTAAAACTTCAGGTGCTACTTTTAAAAGCATTCAGTATTCAAAAAAAGGAAAAAAGTTACTCGACATATCGAATTGAAGTAAATTTTAATTCAATTCTGTTCTATTATCTTTGATGTTAAGAAAAGTTATTTACTTACGATTTATTGATAATACAGTTCACATGAAAATTCTATATATACATGGTACAGCATGTTTTAAATATATACTTATTACTCACCACCAATATAAATTTCATTTCGGAGTAAATTGTGTTCAATTAAATTCCAAAACTCACCTGCAACAAAGTTTATACAAATTCATAAGCTTCTTAGGAATACCACAAATATTATAATATACAAACAATAATTTACATTATTTAACTTAAATCGTATCATGATACAGAAAATCAAATTATTAACGATTCATAGCAATAAATCTATACAAATTAATAAAGTTTAACCCGTCAAGAAAATCAACGCAAATATGTATATATTAAGAAATATATATCAACATCTTATATAATTATAATATAAAATTTAGTTTACATGACTATTGTCAGATAAAAATTGTACTCGTTTAAATACAATATTAACTTCTCCACTGCTAAGAAACTATAATACACTCTAAGAACAGTCATGTTATGAGAATCGGAATCATGCTTTGAGAGCATGAATATCAGTTTGATATTTGATCAGTATAATTTTCATGCTATGAGAGAATGAAAATATTTCTGTTATGTTTTA
>JABFQC010007428.1:0-10071 GCA_022817085.1 Psilanteris sp. ZL-2020
TTATATTTTATTTTATTTTAATATTATTCTAATTAGTTTAAAAATGAATATAGTTTCTATATTAATTTATTAATTAATTATATTTAAAAGAAATTAATTTTGAATTAATATGTATATTAAATTACCTGCATATATCTTTAGTTCGTACATTCTTATGAATTGAACACCATACCTTGTAAAACTAATACCTAAAAAAAAAGCATAATATAAAGGACAAAATTATATTTTTATAAGCTAAAACATTACTTCATATTAAAGCGTTAGTTACCGAGGAATTAATGTTGAAATTAATATTGAAACATTAATAATGATAAAAATAAATGAAAAGAATTTATAATGAAACAATTGAAAATTGGTTTTATTTAAGTAATTAGAAAAACGATAGAAAAATCCCACAGACGAGTCTGGAATCATCACTGCAATAGTAAATTTGGAAATCTATTTTTTGTCTCAACTCATGGTTCCAATTTCGTGTCTGCACAATTTCACTATCTACACCCTGGAGATTTAAATGCTGCAGTTAACTTATTTAATCACAACAACAAACTACAAGTTATCATTGCAAAAATAACTATCCCGAAAGTGTCCTAGTTTAAATACCGAACGTTTTACATCAAGACATAGTAATCTCAAGAACATTTCTCGACATGTTATTAAGACGTTGGTTCTTAAATCGAGACACTCATTTTGACAGCGAATCCAACTAATTCGGTGGTTTCTTATAATAATAATAATAATAATAATAATAATAATAATAATAATAATAATCTTGATTAAACCTTGGGTTTTTTTACAATTTTTACAATGTGATTTGTTAACTACGCAAATATTGTAATATAAAATTAAATGCAATACAATATCAATATCAAAATATACAAATAGTGGAAAAAATAACATTAATCACATCAAACAACTAATATCGTTTACACTTCACCATTTCTCACATTATTTACATATCTCATCAGATAGATGATAATTTTTATCATCATACACTTCATACAAATAAATAAATAGATATTCAATTAATATATATATATCGATGCAAATAAATAAATAAATAAACAAGTAAATAACTACATATAGAAAAAAATAAGAAAACATCACAATTACACGGATATTTTTACTTTATATAAAACATTATCATCTATTTCCATGAATATATATGCATACAACCCTTCTAAATAATTTTAAGTTTCGCATATCTCTAATTTCATATGGCAATTTATTATACATTTTTAATCTTTTATAAAATAATTTTTTTCGTACCGCTAAAGTTCTACAAAACATCATTCTCAAATCATTTATCTGCCTATTGGTTCTTCTGTTGGCATTTCCATCCCTGAACGGAGAAAATTATTTGGTTAAAAATTACTATTATAGTGGGTATTATGTTAATATAATAGTAAAAACAGTACAAAATATTAACTTATTAGTTTTTTCTCAATTTCTGTAAGAAAAATTACTATATCAAATAAGAAATACCACACATTATAAAAATTAACTTTATTTTTATATTAAGAGCTATATATAGCTCTATATAGCTATATAAGTTTGTGTACAAACTTCGTGATTATTGTGATTCGAAGTATTTACAAATTATTATTTGAATTAATAATTTATTACTCGCTTGAAAAATATATTTTATATTGAAATTCTACATTATTTCATAATGAAAGAAATATAAATATAAGAGTGATAGTTGTACTATGTTTTCTCGCAAGCGAATGCAAACATGGTGTAGCAGTATATAAGGAACGATAAATGATTAACTGTAATATGCAAATATCAGGCTTCTTCAGATTATTTACTCAAGTAAATAAAATGCGTATGCGTGTTCATAATATCCGATGTGTTTATTTTGATTGTATGTATAGAAATTTATGTATGAGCCCTCCCCCCTCCTTTTGTATAATGTATTTAACGAAAGATTATTCAATCTTTACAGTGAATCTGAAATTTAAATTTTTATTATTATATTATATAAAATAATAAATATCGCTAATAAATACAATCACAAATTACTATATCTTTAGGATATTAATTTCTTTGAATGCAGATTTGCATTTGTTCTTATATATTATATATTAGTATTTATATTAAACGACTATCTATTTAATAATAAAATGTGTTCGAAAAATAATGCATTTTTTTGAGTATTTTTAAACAAAATATATAATAAATAATAAATATATTGACAAAAAATGGAATATATTAACAGTGTACCGACAACAAATTTGTTGTCACACAAATAACTAGGTGTCAAATTATGTAAACATTTATAAATAAATACCCAATCATTTAAAAGTAATCTCTGTCGGATTGATAAAAAATATTATGCATGCAACAATCTATCCACATTAGTATACCTATTACATTTTAAAATAAATCTGAATGCTCTGTTTTTCTGCTTCTGTATTCTACAAATGTTAACTCCCAGGATATAAACCGTTCGCGTTTGTATATCGCAACCGCGGCTGTTTCGCGGCCGAACATGAAAACTTATCCGAAAAGGCGTGGTACCTGCGACGTCGTCGCGCGTTTGTGCGCCTCGCTTCGACCGATCGAACACTCGTGTTACTTTATTAACATCAACATCAATTCAAGGTTCGAAATTGAACGCCGAAAGATCGACAGATATATATTCGGCGCGCTCGAAAACGCTGCCGATTTTTTTGTCTTTTTTAATCGAATCGCTCGTATCGCTACTTCTTATCGCGCGTTTTGTCATTCGTCCGCGGCCACAATGATTTGCCTGTGCATGATTAATGGCCCGCTGGTTACGCTCTCGTCGCGATTCCAAGTCGTTTTAGGAACAGCCGGTGTCGCCGACAGCGCGACGAATAAAAAAAAAGGAATAAGGAGAAAACGAAAAAAAAAAAAAAAAAAAGAAGCTTTCTGCGTTGCTTTCGTGAAAGGAGTTCTTGAAAGCCGCGCGCGTAAATACCTGCGTAAATAAAAAGCAAATGCTTTTAACGGCGCTAACGCGATCGACCTTTTGCGTCATTGGGGGATAGCTATGACAACTTGCGTAGTAAATAAAACACAAGAATTGATTTGAGCGTCGACCACAGTCGGGGACGTTTTTCACGGGATTATGGAAAGTCGTGGGGTTGGCGAAGGGTGGGGGGAGGCAAGGACGCACGATTGTCATTTGCCTGGGTTTTTGTGAGCCCCGCATTGGTGTCGCGCGGTACCGCAATTACGCGTCAAAAATCGCGCCTAACAAACGTCTCGCGCGAAACAACAACACGAGTGACCTTGACGGTCGGACAGTGCTGCCAACCGCGCGGTATGAAAACAAATAACCGCGTGACCTTGGGACTCAAAACAAAAACAAACTATCGATGCGTAGAAGAAAGCAAAATAAAACGTATACATTATTACGATTTTTCACCGGAGAGTCTTTGCGTTTAAAAAAACAATCGATTCGCAAATCTAGTCGAACTTAACGCTTGGGTAATAATTGTCAATAACATATATAGCGCCAAAAGAAGACATTGTTCAAGGGAAACTTGTATATACGACGCTCCGCGAAACGCGCTCGAGCACGTACACGCTCGCGCGCACACACACACGCGCGCGCGAGAGTCCGAACACTATGTACCGTCACGTAGATGCATATCAGGATTGTTACCTCCTCCGAGGCTTTGTGATCCTGATACAGTCCTGATCGAACTATCTAATAGGATATTTTCTATCAAATAGATCATCTCGTGCGCGTCGATTGCTCGTCGCGAGGCCCTCTAATCGCGATCGCGAAATGACCGCGAACGGTTCCGATCGGTTCTAATACCGGCGCGTGGAGGACGCCAATCAAATCCCGCGAATCTAATCTCGCGCTCGCAAGGATCGAGGATTTCAGCGGTAAACCGCGCGCGGGCTAAGATTTTCGTCGAACATAACCTCGGAAATTAGAACAAACGTCACGATATTCGGCGCGATAGGCGCCGAACTGTCGAGCGTGCTCGTGATCGAGAGCCAGATCGTTTTTGAGCGATAAGTTGCAGGACACGCATGACTTAATCAATACTCAAACGTAACGCGTGCTTTGATATATCGAGCGGACAAAAAGCCGTGACAAAAGGTGCTACGCGATATCGCGGCTGAGTTCGCGCGACGCGTATCGGTCCGATCCGTCGGGCTCGGTTGTCCCGATCGGATTTATGAAAGCGACGAGCTGATAACGAATTAAATAACGTTCGTATTGTGAACGAATGATTTATGCGATTCGGTGTCGCGAAACGACTTGCGCGCGAATTATATATATATATATATATATATATATACAGAAATATTTAACACTGGCAATCTCGTTGATTTCGAGATCCGTTTGACGAAGGTCAAACTCTCCGTCCGACCGATGTAAAGTTGAAAGCGGAATTTCATTATTACCGTTCGCGCAAACTTCGCGCAACCAATGCGGACGTTTTTATTAGGGACAATTATTTATCGTGCCTTCATTAGTCGCGCGCGTTCGGTGTCCCGCTCCGACCCCGGCGCGACCCATCTCGCGTCTTTTTCCAGCGGGCGACGCGCCGTCCGCCGAAGAAAGCCCGTGATACCATTTCGTTTCGCAAACTTTGGATTGTACGCGCGGGCATCCATCATTGGCATTACGCAAACGCGAATAATGCAAACGTGACAGTTTGCGTGACGGTCCTCGTCGAGCACTGTTTGTTACAGATGACCCACAGGATTTATCGCAATTTGTTGTGATTAGTGTCTTAAGGGTTGTTGTCTGTTTACGTCGTTGTTTGTTTGGTTTTTCGGTTGTTTATTTATTTCTTTTCTTTTTTGCGAAGGGTAAATTGTCTGGGTTTTTGTTTACAAACAAACGGGGGTTTGTGACCCGTTGATGGGTTTTGTTTATTTTTGTTGACCTTTAATGACTGTTTTTGATGTCTTTTGTGTTTGGAAACAAAAAGATAACCGTTTAGTCTTCGTCGAAAATTCACCGCGCACGCGGGTAACGCAGATTAATTTCGCGGCATCAAAATAAGGATATTTTTTAGAGTTTCATGATTACTGGTGAATTTTATTCGCGCGATGAAAGTTTCAAAGAGGTCGTGGCAGAACAAAAGGGATACTTTATATATATATAATGCGCCATTTTATTATTATCTGATCAATTTATTGAATCTGTCGTGACGTTGCGTGACACTCGCGCACGCTTATAATTGATATAATAAATAAGTTTAACTTTTATTATACGTACCGAAGCGATAGAAAGAACGTTCAAAATTCAATTTAATTAAAATTTATTTTAATTTATTGACTTTCCGTTCGCTGACTTTATTATGCTTTATTATTCTCTATAAATACACCATTGAGATGAAATGGGAATTGAATTGTTAAGCAAAATTATTTTCATAATGCGGGAATTTATTGTTAATCATTACTTAATTGAATACATTTATTAAAATTCGACACTGATATTGCATATTTCATGTTAATGTGTAACAAAATCATGTTACGAATTTACGAAGAAAACAAACTGCAAACGATTATTAATAACAATTTCATATTATATATACATTTTTGTATTTCTTCTTTAACCTTGCACAATGGTAACCGAATCATTTTTGCAAGAATTAGCTTCGTGTTCCATTTACTTTACTTTTCTTTTCTTCAACATTTTGTTTAATCTTATTCACTTCTCCAAACGCCGTTACTGACTTGGCTAAATTGCAAAATAAAAGTTTTCTTCAGAATAAATTATCCGGTTTTATGCAAGGATGTCTTATTACAAATGTGTAATCAATCATTGCAGATGAGAATTATACAAAATAAAATAATAAATAACAAATATTTAATAAATTAAAAAAAATGATTTCATTTTAAGAAATTTCTTTCACGAAAATTAAAAGAATATAATTTTAAAGCAATAATTATATTATTTCATAATAATAATAATAATAATAATAACAACAATATACTCCGGATCGTAAGCAGTAAAAGTTTGATGAAAAAAATAATTTTCGATTAATCGAATTCACCTACTTATATTTAATGTGTGACACGTGTGTGAGTTTAAAAATTAAAGTTGGGTAAAACCAATCTGAAATATGTGTGTCAAATGTTATTTCCTGCGTTAGGATGACTTATCGCCCGAGGGCTATAAAATCGAAATTACTTCCCGCTGAATTACACCAGAAGCCGTGATTGCCTTCAATTTTGAAACCGATCAGCAAAGACGCTTCGAATATTAGCTCATAAAAATGTATTTATTAATTGAATTTATTTAGAAAAAGGGAAAAAGCGAATGTTTTATTATACATTTACGACGTCAAATCGAAGATTAACAGGTCTTAAAATGCGAACAGCCGAAGACTCGCAATAGATTAAGAAAGCAATATTTCCTTTGACTTTCCTCTCCTCCGGGCTATAAAACTAAAAAATCGCAGTTCCTTCTGTAGCCAAAAAAATATAATCGCCCGTCGCGTAAGAGCACAAGTTATTGATCGTTCGAGCTTATTAAAAACATATTAATTCCACGTGAAACCGATGAAATTCATTTCGCATAAATCTAAACTATTTTGCAATGATTGCAATTCACGCCGACTGATAAGAAAAATCATTTAGAAGGTCTAAGTTTTATTACATTCGTGATTTCGATTTGTCCTTGCTTTGGTCGTAAAAATCTATACCGCGTTGTCAGCGCCCTCTCGCGGCAAATCGAAATCCAACAATGTGATTGGTTTTTTCGTATCAAAGCGTTCCGCCCACCTTTCGCTTTTCGATTAAATAAATATATGCCCACCATTAAGAGAAATATTCTCTTTGATTGAAAATTAATGCCCTTTTCTTGGAAACGCTTTGAAGAAGTAATGCATGCTTATTTCAAATGTGTTCTAAAGGTTATGTTCGATTCTGAAATAATGTATATTTGATTTGAATATATAAGAAAACAAGGGATTCGAATAAGGTAAAATATTTGTCTTGTCATAGAAAGTATGTTCTTTTGATGTTGTTTGATTTCTAAAAAGTTATAAAATTTGGTTTCATAAATTGTCATTGATATAAAGAAACAATTGTTGAATTATTAAATGATGATGATTAGAACATGCATCAGCAAAAATATCAATGCAACATCAAAAACAATGCCAGCAGTCAGAACATCGAAAAACGGAATCATTAATTACAGGAAAAACAACAACAAAGACAAGAAAATAAGCAGGAACAATAACAAAGTAGTTACGTCACATTAGCAACACAACAAAAACAACGATAACAACAAAGTCAATAGAAAAAGAAATAAAATCCACAACTGCAGGAGAAATAAGGACAACAATATCAACAGGGACAACAAAAACCCACGAAAAATTACGTCACAACCACAACAACAACAAAAATAATACAAAATAATTCGTCAATTGTGGAAGAAATCTCAACAACAACAGGATAAATAAAAACAAAAATAAAAACCTGTGGATTTTGTAAACGTCGACTTTTTATTGTGGATAAAATAACACGAACAAATAAAACCATTTAATTTCTCGATTTAAGATACCAGGTACCAGGTATACCGAAACCGATCTGCTGAAATTGAATCGAATTTCAGGATCGCCAACTGGACACGTATTTAAATTGATTCTGGTGAAAAAAAAAGTGCGGTACCATTTCCTTCCCAGCTCGGACCGCGCCAAAGTGGTCCAAGTGAAATTTAAATCCCCGCGTTCCACAAACGACCGTCCCGGTCCTCCGCGCGTACTACGGGCGGACCGGTCTAGGGACATTTGGCTGCGAATGCAAAATCGGCGGACAAAGCGGTTCGCGTCGCGCTCGGTATCACCCAGCCAAAACTCAAAAACGGGCAAAACGATGCGCGTGGCGAACACGTAACCTCCGATTAGGCAGGAGCGGCGCGATCGCCGAGTCACCGGACTCGCATCGCGCGGTCCGTAACGGCGGCATTAGCATAATAAGCGGTCGCGTTTGTTAGCGGGCGCGAGCGAGAGCGGCGGATCGCGGCGGTGTGTTGCAAGAGCGAGGGGCGCGGCGGGGCCAAGTGGCAAAATGAAAAATGAAAGAAAACAGGACGAAAAGGGTCCTGGCGGGAGGGGGTTCGCCCGCGGCCGAGAAAGAGCGAGACGGCGCGACGGAGACGGCGACATCGGCGTCCGTCCGCGAGGGAGGAGGAGCACGCATGAAAGTACGCCCGAGACCGGGAGGGAACGAGCGGCCGCGCGGATACAATGGAGACAGAAGTGTTGCACCTCGCTTTATGATCCGGGGGACATCTCTTATCCCCTTCTCATTAGCACCACTTGTTTCAGTTGACGTTCGCCAACGAAGAGCGCCGGTTTGGCCGCGAGAGTCTGTTCTGGTGGCGCGCGCGTGCGCCGAGATGGACCAATTGGCGGTGCTGCCCGCGCGGCCCCTCGTCCGCGGATTTTCTGAAATTCTGGCCGCGCGAAACCTTCTCGAAAGCGCTGACGTAATTTCGAAAAAAGTGAAAGTCGCGCGCCGACGCGACACGCGTTGATTTCATACGTGACGAATATACCGGACCGAGTGCACGCGCGCGAGCTATTTCTTCGCCGAGCGAACCGTCCCAAGCGCCGACTCGGATCCTGCGGCCTCACAGGTAACGCTCGATTTTTTGCGCAATTCGCGCGCGCAACTTTTCCGAAAGTCCGGTCCGAGTCCGGCGGGCGGCCGGTCGTCGCGCGGATTCGGCGCGGCGCCCAAAACGGGCCGTCCCGCGGACGATCGGGAACGGCCGAGGAGAGGATCTCGTCGACCGGAGCGAATCGTTATCGGCGGCGCGAGAGCAACGGTCGATATATCGAGCGGTACTTTTGGTTGCTCCGCGATGGTACTCGACGACGATTCGGGACCAAGAGTGCGTTCACCCCTTCTCACCTGTGTTAATCACTTGCGAGTTATAATAAATGACCTAAATACGTCAGTTTGGTGCCTCGGATTTTCAGCGTAATATCAAAAGAATGTCTTCGAAGAAAGCGAGCATAAAACTGCCTTTAGGACTTTTGCATTATAATATATATATAAATTGTACTTCGGGGTACCGATTTTTGATACGCGATCTCGATTCCGAATGGTACATGAGTGGTTCGAAATGATTCAAAATTAGTTACCGATCTTTAAAATCGGTGCTCCGATTAACCAATTTTTATATATATCGGTAACTCGAAGGTTTGGATCGAAGTAAATGAAGTACGGTATGATAACATTTTTATAGTATTTTGTGGTCGATTCAAACAGACAGGTGCCGTTTTATTTTCGCGCCGATTTTAAACCGAGTGTCAGATCGACGGGAAAAAACGCGCGCGTATAAAAGAAACCAGTTCACGCGAGAGATAAATCTCACGAGCAGTTTTCAGGTCCAAACGCATAATCGAAGGGACAAGTTTTTTAAATCGGTATGCCGATTTATGTCGCGGAGAAATTTCTGATCCGATTCGACGGGATTTTAGTTTTGGGGTCGATTTTTGACCGATTTATGGGTGAATGTGGGTAACAAATTATACAATTTGCTCCGTGATCTTTGCAAGCGGTGAATTTACGTGATTGAATATTAATATTGTTATTGAATTTTGCAATTCCGTTTCCGATTAAATACCGTAACCGTTTTCGATCTCGATTTCTGTTACGATGATATCAAGATAAACTTCAATTCACAGTCGATTTATATTCACTGCCGCATTTTCACCAAGTAAAGTAGCAAGGTCGTGATATGATTAATGAACCGGATCTTTTACACCAATAATTGCGTGGTACAATCTTTTGGAATTTGGGAAAAAGTATAATCGCTTTGATCAGAAATTCGAGGATACAAATTTTCGATCGTTTCGAACTGCGCCAAAATTAGTACAAATTTCTTTGGGAATACCGAGTGAAAATTGGTCTAATTTTATATTTCGGTACACTGAGAAAAAGATTTGATAAAACTGTTATGAAATATATTTTTGAATAGGCGCAATCACATATTTGATAATATTTATTGCTTGGAGTTTGATTTTTATGTCGCATGTAATAAACTATTAATAAATATGATAAATATAATTTATATGTAATAACAATTATTATTTCCATTTACATATTATACAC
>JABFQC010007429.1:0-10070 GCA_022817085.1 Psilanteris sp. ZL-2020
CATCTATAGCATATCTGGTTCACGGGAACCTTTTCATCTATTTTTTCGCGATTCTCTGTATAAACGGTGGTCAACTTGAGATCGTGGATTATGTAACCATGTATTTGTTAATTGTGAAATAAAATCCGGGATCCCAGATTCGGATTACCTGTACGCCGTGGGAAGTAGTAAATAATAATTCCGAAAAAGATGACCTAAAACCGCACTTACATTATAGTACAAATTTTGCTGTGAAAAAATAACTGCAACTCATAGATAATGTTAGTATTTTATAATATATGTTGCATATATAAATTCAATTATGTACATATTATTTTCATGCACTCTAAATGATATACCTGTCGTACATTGAGAAAAATCCACGTAAAATTACACTGATAATCGGTGGCAAATAACCAATGTTTAGTAGTGTAAAATTACACTCAAAAAGTAACTTTACACTGAATACACTGAAAGAAATGATGAATGAAATATTACAACGTATACGATGAATCCTCTGACGGCAGTGTTATACAGTGATAACTGCATAAAACGTTGTAATATGTGTTGAAAATGTTTAAATAAATGCAACTCTCGTTGTACTTTTTAAAACTTAAATTGTGCTTATTAAACTTTTTTTGCAATTATCACAGTATAACACTGCCGTCATAGGACTCATCGTATACGTTGTAATATTTCATACATCATTTCTTTCAGTGTATTACTTATATTTTGAACATATTGCATAAGTGGTCTAATTTTAAAGTATTTTCGTAAAATTCAAATAATGATAGTGTTTGTACGTAGATATGTGGTGTAAAACTTAAGTAAATTTACACAGATTTTTTTCTGTGTATACTTATTTTTCTCTAATTGGCAGTATTCTGAACAAAAGAAATCCGTATATTAATATTCAGCATTATCTGAAGTATCCATCATACATGGAAAACAATTTCAGTTTAAAATTTTTCATAAATCGTATTCAGAATTCCTCTCATGCACTATTTGATCTGATATCCGGGTATGGTTACCGGATTCCCTTACAAAATAAGTGGATATTTTGTAGAGTGTGTATTTGCAACTTTCATGCGATGTAGATACGGTAACTGACAAAATATAAAAATATGTTTTTAAAAAATATTTAAAAATCTATCAAAATTTTATACGCGAAAAATGAATAATTTGTTATAATCGGAATCTGTGTGTATTACTATTAATTATTAATAAATATATACTTTTCTGTATTAACTAATGAATTATTATTATTTGATATCAATATTTTTTAATTCAATCAATGAATACTAAATATTAAAATATTATAGCTATTGATTAATATAACATTTCAAGCATATTGAAAAAAGATCTAACGTTATATATATTTTAATTTAATTATACTTTGAATGGGTTACTAATAGATTTATTTCCGTTATGAGTATTTTTTCCTTTATCTTGTATCTTTATATCTTAAAAAGTATCCTAAAAAAACATTTCGTGATGAAAAGCTGAATTTTTTTACAAATTAAAATAATTTAAATACGCAACATGTCTAGAGCCCAAGTCGCTTAACTTATCTATTATGTTTTAAAAAAACGGCAAATGAAGTTAGTACGTTTTTTATTATGTTTGAACATTGACGTTTTAAGCCTTAAAAGGCAAATATAGCTGACCATACCTGACTTTTTTAACGACAGAAAAAACGTATATGTAAACAGTAAAAGTTAAATCATAGGAAAATACTCGTGGAACATCTTTATTACTCATATTTTTCAAATTTGTACATTGTTTATGATGTTTTCTTCGTCGAATTACGTTATTCAGTTAGAAAAAAAACTATTTCAAAAATCGAGTCACAATATTATGCAATAAATATGTCGCAGAAAGTACTAAGTATTTATAAAGAAAATAATAAAATATAACGTAATGTTCACAATACATATTTTATTTATAATATACTTACATTATTTTTCATAACGTTGATCTGAGGTTAAAGTGCAATCATTTTTAGTTTATAACAATAAATATTTTAGGAATTAGAATAAGCTGAACAAAGTGTAAAATCCTGTAAATTTTGCATTAATAAATTATTATAAATTTTGTCTTGTTATTATATAGTTATCTGTTCTGACATGTCACACACATGCACGCATATTACAATTTATATATAATCATTTTAAGTCTGAATTGTTTAAAAAAATATTATAATCGTTTATTGTGTATTATATGTATATATATATTATTACATAAAATAAGGGGAACACAATGAAATAAAAAATTCAAAAAATATGTTTTAAATTACATACTGAACTATTTGTAACAGCAGAAGACCGGTTTACGATTTGTTTCAGATATAATAAAAAAAAGTTGAAAGCAAAAGAAAAAGAACATGTAAATCATAAAAACAATAGCATTTCCGTTATGAATTTTTGGCATCCGAACCTCCAAAGTGGTTTTGAATATATAAAACTATTATCTGAGAGTCTCTCGATTGTAATTCAGAAAGATATTTTCCAATGTAATCGAAAAACATGTTTAAGCATTTAAATTGAAACTTGAGGTAAATTAAGGAAAGTTATTCCGACAAACAAGAATTTGTTACTTTAAATAACTAGTTTGCGTAGTTATAATTAACCAAACAAGGTCATCTTACTCGCCGAAAATGTAGTTATAGAAATGACAATGTCAGTGACGGAGACATCTAGCTGTTCATCTTTTGACTCCAGTTAACAAGCGTGAAAATCTGGAGCACTCTCTCTCTCTTTTGTTCTTGCGACGGTTCCATAGAATTGTCGATTTTGCAATTTGATTTGTAGGCGCTGTTCAATGTATTTTACACGGAAA
Organism: Psilanteris sp. ZL-2020; assembly: GCA_022817085.1. Taxonomy (NCBI): domain Eukaryota; kingdom Metazoa; phylum Arthropoda; class Insecta; order Hymenoptera; family Scelionidae; genus Psilanteris; species Psilanteris sp. ZL-2020. The sequence goes on from JABFQC010007429.1 coordinate 2,818, forward strand.
AATGCTTTGCATGTGTTGAGTCCAAAAAACCTGTTGTTTTTTGGGTTGTTGATAAAATTTGAGATAGATTATCAACGGATCGAAAAACAATGAAGAGATATTCGACCCGTAAATATTTTCAAGTTCTAGGAAATATCTAGTGTTAGATATAGCCTTTTATCATTAAACTCATAAAATAGTAAAATTACTTATAACATTAATTTGTTTTCCAACTAATTTATTGCAGTATATATTTTTTCAAAAATCAAGATTATACGATTTTAAAGATTTACCGAATCGCCGTTTTAAGGATAAAAGAATAAGTTTTTCGATGCAACTGATAATGCAGTACATTATATATAATTTGATTTTAAATGTTTGTTACGTACCTCAGCAATAAATATTATTAAATATAACGGAGTTGATTTGACAGGATGTGCAATGCGTATTCCTTAAACGAAGAGTTAGTCGGGATACTTGAAGAAACAGTTGTGGAATATATATTATACGATGCTCTCTCTTTTGACATTTATTTGTTATATGAATAATGGATTACTCCTCAACAATATGAATTATCCTTATTTTGTATAGGATTGACGGCTCTATGATTTGACGTATAACCCTTGTGACGTAATCTTCAAACTAATGTGACGTTTCTTCGAGAAGATTTAGTGCTTCATAAGGGATTTAATGCAGCCATTTATTGCTGCTTTCATATCAAACTTCACTACCCTTCTGTTGATTCGACGTTCGTTTTCGTTGCAGTACAAAGCTAAGTAAAAAGTAAATCATCAAATATGATATTTCGCTATTCTATTTACGTTGCTTCTATTACGTATATATGAGAAAGAAAACAAATAATATATGAAAATGTAATTAATTGTAAATATGTTTATGTTGTTTTCATCTAATTGTCATCCCAATTTGCACAATCAATCAATAATTGATGTTTTAAAAAAACTACTCTTAAAAAGATTGTTTTAACATATGAAAACTGCGTTCAATACTAATTTAAACGCGTATTCTTATCGAACATAAATAAAGCCGAAATACTCAATCATGAAACAATCAATTAATTAATTAAAATATTGTTATTAACACATATTAATAAATTAATAATAAAAGTAAAACGTTGCAGAGAAAAATTTAAAAGAGCACTTTAAAACTGTTTATAAATTTAAACGAAATCTACAATTTTTACAATTGTTTTGTGTTCTAAACTAGATGAATAAAATTTAATAGACTTTTTGTATAAAAGATGTTTTTAAAACTTAATTCCAAAAAACGAGTATCTTTTATTTATGTCCGTGTATTATAAACCGGGACTAGACACAAACGATCTTTAGAAATAGACCATTTTTTCACGCTTAAATTTGGAGGTGAGCTGGACAACGTAAATCGCAAAAAGCAAATTCCCGGTGAAAGTAAAGCACGGTGTTCTTCAAAGTTCGGAGAAAGACATTCTTCATCGTATTGTTCCAGATATGTCGTTGCCATAAACCACACACCCAAGTTTTTACCGGAGCCACCGCTGAGGGCATGCAAATAGGAATCTGGCAAAGGGCGCAATGTTTAAAATGTAGGCTGTAAATGGCAAAATACTGACTTTTCGACGAATACGATGTGGTTATAAACAACAACCGTTTTTTTGACATTTCTTTCATTTTTAACGACAAAGAATGGCTTGCGTTTATTTCCGAAATATATGGTTGCACATTCAAACTTTCCGGCAACAGTTTTATAGAAATATCGTTTATTATCCTTATTTTTGTTCGTTTTAAAATGTTAGATCTATTTCAGAAATGATTTGTTTTCATTTTCTAATGTTAAATTTTAAAATGCCTTAACAGAAAAAGAAAACTGATTGAGAAACACGTTTAAATGGCGTTGTAATAAAATTTCGTAGTACTGAACTGAAAAAAGTATAGTTGAATCTACTCAATTTGTAGTCGTATACGTTTAACTACACTGAGAAAAATTTCTATTAAAAATTACTGTGCTAAAACAGTATTCTGATGCGATGTTTGTCGACACGTAAAAATTACCCTTAAATATCGTAAAAATTACTTCTATTTCCCTATATTTTTACTGTGCTTTAACGGTAATCATTCTTTGTTGACAAACATGGCATCAAAGTATTATTTTGGCACGGTAATTTTTAATAGAAATTTTTCTCTATGTATCTCTTTAGTTTGAAATAATATAATTTTAGAATTTACTCTATAATATTCTGTATAAAAATTTAATCAATTTAACTCTTAACTGTTATTTGAATTGCAACTCAAATTTATTTAATTAAGTTTATCAAAGTAAAATTGAATTGCAGATACCTGAATGAATTTTTCAGTATGTATAAACTTATACACTAAAATAAATAATCCTGTAAATTTACGAAACGAGATAAACAAGTTATAGCGTAAATTGCTACACTTCTAGCATTCTGCGCATATCGCAATTAACATTGCGGAAATTACTGTACATTTTTAGCAAATTTTCTTATATGATATTGTATTGTGCACAAATTGTGCAACAATTTTTATAATATTTTATAGGAAACAGTACTGTGTAGTATTTAAAAAGTTCATTTAGTGGTATTGTAATTTTGCATTGCTTTTGTTTCGATATCCTTGGAATACCAGACTTCTCTAGTAGTAAATTGGTCGAGTATCTTGTGAGTTACTAGAGAATTTTTATATAAAATTTCTAGTAACTCGCGAGTTACTTGAGATAGTAATCTTTAATATAACCTTTTTCTGTGTGTATATACAAATATAAGTAAACATTTGAAAATATTATTTTTTTCGTCATTTACATGGTAATTTTGTTAAATTTATATTAATATATAAGTTTTTAACCATAATCATATTTTTGTGATTTACCTAAATCTAATGAAATCTATTGACTTTTCAGTAACTAATTGTACTTCGATGTATTTTAGCGTATTATATTGTTAATTATTATAACTCGTTTTTTAATACTCACTTTATATCTATATTGATAACTGTAATTTTAACATCTATTGTGAAAAATTGATTATACACGAAAAAAACGTTTTATCAAAAATTACTATATTTACTACTACTCGTAAAATAGAGTTTTTGAAAATAAAGATTTTACTATATTTAATTTCAGTATTGCAGACATACTACGAAACATTACTATATTATATAGTAATCTATACAATAATAAAGAGTATTATTTTCATTTTTAAAAGCCTCATCCTACGTGTAGTAGTAAATATAGTAATTTTTGATAAAACGTTTTCTCCGTGTACATTTTACATATGTTTAAGATTTTATCGTAATTGAAACTTGTATTTATTCAAATGTAAACGATGAAATTGATTAAAAATCAATTTTACTAAAAAGATTAAACAAAACATATATTTAACAACTCTATATAATATATCAAAAGCGGCATATACTCGAAAATATTATAAAATTTACTATATCATATATTAAAATTGTCTACGTAAGTTGAATATATTATATATATTGTGTGTTGAAACGTTTACTACATTATATAGTAATTTTTATTGTATTTTCAAGTATATCATACATATACACGGAGAAAAATATAATTGAGATTTTAATATAAAATAAACGAAACTGACCCTGGACGAAACAAACTTCAAATTTGTCTAATAAATTATGCTAAGATAGTGGCCTAAACATAGTATTTACTTTCTTGTTACATTTTTACCATAATTTTTGAGATAATTTGGAAATTTGTTTCATCCAGGGTCAGTTTCGTTTACTTTATAGTAAAATTTCAGTTATATTTTTCTCCGTGTATAAATAAATAAATATTTGTTTACATATTTGTGCTTTTATTCAATAATTAAATCATCTACTCTAGTAAAATTTGCAGCATTATTTCTTTCGGAGTACTAAGTCTTACTAAAAATTAATTTTTTGGATACTTATCTATATAAGCTTTCAAGTTTATCAATTAAATTATATATTAACGTCATATATAACGTTATAAGTTATATATTGAACAATTCCTGTTTTGAAAATAAATTTATTTATTTTTTAAAAATAAATAAAACTGTGAAATTAAGAAATAGTTACCGTGCAAGTTCTTTTTTTTAATGCCGCAAAGTCGCATTCGTCATGGACCACAATTTAATGCTATAATTCTTTAATAATGAAACTTTACTTCTCGTCTAACGCAATCCTTGACAAGCTATAATATTTGTCTGGTGTGAGCCCTTTCCTGGGTGCCTTTTTGTCAAAGGGACACGATATTTCGATTTTCCACCTACGAGGAATATCGGTCCAGTGATTGTCATGTTTTGTCAACTCTTTTTGTACGCTACAATGATAGCTGCCACTGTAAGGAGAACTAAGAGACGTCGGGAACCGCCGTGTACAAAAGGTGCGGCGGAAGTCTAGCTAGTCCTACTTCGATACGTCACTCCGAATACCGCATATGTATTATTTCGCTCGCGGGCTGTGCGTCTTGTTTGATTTTTGCGTATTTCCAACAGCTAAGTAAATAAAAATGATTTTTTGGTATTCAGAAATCTCAAACACAGTCTATTGATAGTACAAAATAAAGATAAATACAACGCTTATTATTAGATCATTATTACAATTGGCATTATAATATATATATATATATTACAATACATTAATTCGGTAAATGAATGTAAAATTACACGAACGTAATCAGAACCAAATAGTTTAATACATTTAAGGATTCCACGCTGTTGAATAACACGATAAGATAATCCTGCGTGTTATTAGTTTTATGATAACAAAACTGAATATGTCAACGGATACAATCAAATTGGTTGTAGAATAAATTCAAATTATGCACCCAGCATCCATCATGGAAAAATATATAATTCCAAAACTGTTGTATATAAAATAGTGCGTGACTATGATAAATCTATGGCGCTTGAAATTTATTACAGACGCTTTTGGCGCGAATGCAATTCTAAGGCCGTCCCTGAGGTTACGCTGCGCTTGAGGGGTGCGATTTGTGGTCATTGACCAACGACCAATCGCGTGTTGCACGAAACGATAAAAATATATCGGGGAGGAAAAAGGGGACACGCCAAATGTAACCGCGATAATAACACCGCGTGTTTGATGCGTCCGATGCATATGATCATTTTTCTATTTTCCCTTTCGACATTGGGGCGGAAAGATGGAAAATATATAGATAGAAAAAAAAATTAAGCTTAGGTTGAGAGTCGTTAAGAACCGATGTAAAAGGTTTAGTCATATATCAACGGAATGCAATAAAGAAATGGTCAATTTTCCTTTTGTGAAATTAATTAGTTTTTCGAATTCGGAACATGATATTGATTTTTGTAACGCAGCATTTATATAATAAATGAATAGTATAAGCTGGAAACTTTGTATAATTATTACTAGGGTGATACAATATAACATCTGATAATATAACAAAATTAATTCATTACAACATAATGTTACGCAGACAACATTTAAAAATATTATAATATTTAAATTATAATTAAATCATGTCAAGTTAAATTCTGCCACAAATGAAACACTTATAAATGATCGTTAATAAAAAAGTTAGTGTGTTTAACTTGTGTAATAAAATTTAGTTAAATACCGATAATAATATTAATTTTTTATATTGAACATAATAGGTCTTAAATTAGTCAATTTAACATTAAGGATTAAAAAATATAAAACGTAAAATTATAAAGGTTTATATAAATAGAAATAATCTGCATGCTAAATAGACAAAAATTCAATTCAACCATATTTTTCTCGTACTAAATTTTCTACACGCATTCTTTTTATTGCAGATATAATATTATTCAAATTAAATTATTTTTATATTAAAATTGACAAATGAACACAACAAAATATTAACGAAAAGTAATGTGTGTTAATAATTGAATCTCTTCCTATAAGAGTGTTGTAAGGAAAAAACTATTAATAAGCAAAACATCATCAATTCTGTCCAGTTTATAATGAAAACATTTCAGCGAATGAACTTTCAATCGAGCGAATGCTAAAAAGGTTGTCTGCGTATATATATACACACTAAAGGAAACCCGGTCTTTTTGGCACCATCAACGCGTGTTCAACACGAGCTACAGCAGCAGTTTTTTATATGACCCGCCCCAGGTCTTTCTTCTTTCTTTATTCATCCTTCTTTTTCCTATGTTTCGTTTGCTGCTCGGAGCACGATTATTTCTTCCGTGTCGTCGCACGACCTGGCGCGTTTGTTTCTTCTCTTCATCTTAACTCGGCATCTATATCGACGCTGTTTAGCAATACGTTTAAGCAACCGCACAAACGAGTAGAAGACGCCGGATTACATCTGGAGAAAAGGGAAGCGCATAGCCCCTTTATTACAAAATCTCGTCCAGGTAGATGAAGCCGCTGTTTGCGTCAGCTTATAGTAACCTACACGATAACGAATCATGCTTTAAAAATTTGCGGGTAGCAGGGTAACGAATACGGACTTATAATATAATTCAGCTTCATACACGCTCATGCAGAAAATCAGTAGTCTGCCAATGATACACGCAAAGAAAAAATGTAGTCAAAATTAATAACAAAATATTAAATGTGAGACGGGAGTGTTCTATTTTTAAATTATACATCAAAATATTCCAGAAAATGACATATCCCACGTAAAAATTTCTCAAAAATTTGATATACAAATTCTCTAGTAACTCATGAGATACTAGATAAATTTCTACTAGGAATATTTCTGAAAAACCTGTAAACGTTGCTGATATTTGTGTTAAAGTTGCTATGTATTATTTTAAAATTCAACAATTCTGTCACATAACGATATTATTTTTGATTAATTTTTAATACTTTATTCTCTCCGGTTACTAACGACACATGAATGGACCATGAGTCGCTTCTACCAATTATCAATATTATTTTTAGCCCATTAATGGTCCTATATCATTGTCAAAACATTTTTGCTTTGCGAATTATTATTGTTGACATATATTTTTTATGATAATTAGCACAATATGAGCAGAACAATGAACTGACTTATATATAAATATAGAGATTCAAGTAAGAGTACTTTTTTTATATATAATTTTAATTTAATTTGCTGTATAATTCAAATCAAATGTATATTATAGAAATTGGCAGATATATTTAAAATTGTAAAATTTCATGCAAAACCATGTATACACGGAAAGAAAAATATTGATTAAAATTACTATTTATTGTTGGTACAGTGTTAATATACTTAATTTTTTGTTAATAGTATAATTTCAACATATTTATTATTTATTATACACTTTGTTTAAAAAT
>JABFQC010007430.1:0-10068 GCA_022817085.1 Psilanteris sp. ZL-2020
TTTCATACAGTTCGAATGAACGTCAGAAATACATTATTCGTTTAGAACGATTGCCACATAGGGATCATTCGGTCAGAGACACCGATCCGTGGCTATGCTGTGCTTACCGCTTAACATAAGTCGGCGGAGGCACGGCGTGCGTACCATTGGTAGTGAACGGTAACGCGCTGATGCAATGCATTGAAAGTCCTATTCTTTTCACATGTAGCCTGAGCATGAAAACACTAAGAAATAAATTTACTCTTAAATAATAATCTTTAATATTTGGTTTTTTCAAAAACATCACTCTCATTATTGTAGTTATTAATTAACAAAATATTAACAAATTCAATTGACGTGTTAAGTATAAAATTTTTATTACGAATAAAGTTAACATTATAACTTTTATGAAAAAATATACAAATCAATAACAAATTTTTATTTTAATTTCAACACTGCCACTTATTTTATTTAAACAATTTTTCCATTACATGACAACATTTAATTTCAATCAGCATAACAATAACAAACGTAACGATGGTTTGCAATTACATTTATAATATCACTTTTAATTTAATTATTATTAAATGTTTTCCTTTTAATACATATTTACAAATTAAGTGGAATTTTATCGCAAACGTTAATGAAGGCATACAATAACATATACCTGCATACTATGTTTCGATCGCATAATGAAATTAAATCTTATTAAATATTTTATTTTTTCGGTATCATTTATTATGCGTAATTGTAACGTTATTATAAATTTAATAATTCCTAAATTCAACATATTAATAATATTATATATATATTTATTAATAAAGTGCATTTATTTTGTATAATCTACTGGCATTATTTGAATGTAGTAAATATGTTTCAATATTTTAAGACAAATTTTCCAAAACATAAAAAATACTATTTACCTGCATACTATGTTTCGAAAGAGTAGTATACTATTGTCATAACTAAAATTTCAATATTTCGTATTAATTTATATTACGTATTCGTACATTTACTATAAATTAAATATTTACATGAATCAACATATCAATAACATTATTTAAATACGTACATTAATAAAATGTTTCATTATAAACACTTACAAATTAGAAATCAAATTATTATAAAAATGTAAATATGGAAGTTAGTTTATTTATATTTTTCTGTTTATTGTACATGCATGTACTAAAATTTGTTTCATTCTTTTCGGAAAAATGTAGGAAAACATACAATAATGTTTTACCTGTATACTACGTTACGACTGCGAAGTAACCTTATTCTACTTTAACGTTTCATTATTTCCAATTCATATATAATGTGTATTTTTACATTTATTCTAAATTCATTAATTAAAATATTCAGTTATAATATGTTAAAAATCAAAAAGTCTTCAAACAGTACGGAATGCAATAGAGATTTCAAATTATTTCTATTTAAAAATATTAAAATTATATTACTCACCCTATATTAGATTTTATATATTTATATAAATAAATGTAACTTTATCGAAAATATTTGTGAAAAAAAAATAACCATTAAGATTTACCTGCACGCTATTTTTCGAAAGCGTGGTAAATTCTTGTCTTGGCAAATAGATCATTACTTTGAATTCATTCATAATGCATATTTGTAAATTTACAATAAATGTGTTAATTACTTAATTCGACATATAAATAATAGAATATACATATATATATCCCTTTAAAAATAATTTTCATTATTAACCCATTCATCGCTAGAATAAAACTATTTTAAATATATGAATAAACTAAATATTTTTTATCATTATTTTTGAAAAAATTGTCTAAAGCATAAACACCTCTATTTACTCGTATACTACTTTACGTGTGCGTTGTAACCTTTTCTCCATTTACACTTCATTATTTCCAATCGAAAAATTGCAAGATTGAAACATATAAGCAATTTTATTATATACGTATATTATTTAAACGTTTAATTATAAACCCATACAACGTAAGGAATAAAATTACTTATAAATGTAAATATGCAAGTTAATTATATTTATTCTTTACTATTCGTCGAAAATGCATGTATTAAAATATGTTTTATTATTCTTTTCCGATAAATTTACGTACATATACAATAATTTTGACCTGCATACTACGTTACGAATGCGTAATAACCTTTTTCTTCAATAACAATTCATAATTTTTAAATGATATATAACGCGCATTTGTACATTTACTATAAATAGAATATTTACAAGGCTCAACATACAAATAATATTATAAACACATAATACTTAGGTATAGAAGTAAACATAAAATTATACATAAGTATAATTTCCTGTTTATCATATACGCATGTATTAAAATGTTTCATGCTTTTCGGAAAAATTTACGAAAACATATACAATAAAGTTTAACTGTACACTACGTTACGATCGCGTATTAAGCTTCTTCAGCTTTAACGATTCATTATTTACCCAGCATACCATGTTTCGAAGAATTTTTTTAATTTAATATTAGTAAAATTACTATAAATTGGATAATTACTGAATTATAATATTTAATATTATATAATATTGGATTAGAATATTTTATATATCCCTATTAATAAAGCATTTAATTATTAACGCGCTATCAACGTAGATTGAAAATTATTTAAAAATATATAAACTAAATTTAAATTTATGTATAATATAACATTTGTCATATATATGAATGTACTAATTATGTTTTATCATTCTTTTCGGAAAAAATTTCTAAAATATAATCAACACTATTTACCCGCATACGACGTTACAAAGACGTAGTAACCTTTTCTTTGCAACAAAATTCATTATTTCCCATTAGTATATAATGTTCATTTGTGCACTTACGATAAATAGATTAATTTCGTTATTCATTATATTATCATTATATAATCATTTCTTTATACGTGTTAAAAATTAAATAATGTTCATTCATTGAGACTCTCATTTCATATTATTTATATTTAAAAATATCAAAATAAAGTTTTTTATAGTTTATAATACACCATTGTAAACAAAATGGTAAACAAGATTATCATAATAAAGGCAAAAGTTTATTAAATGATGCAAAAACATATTAAAAAATACCAAAATATCATACGCTTAAATATTAAAATACCATAAACCGTATGATATATATATACATAGGACATGTAAAATTATATTGCCAAAAACGAACACAAATATTCGAAATGTAAAAAAGATGATATTTCGAAATTTAATTCTCTTCCGAAAGTACACAAAAATAACAATCCATTTAGACCAATAATTTCAATTGTAATCAATTGATGGTCTTAGCATTATATATCATGATCTATTTTCACATAAATAATTGTAGGTGCACCTTTACCTACCTACATTAAATCAGTAAGCATTTGAAAATGACATATTTGAAAAGTGCAAAGGACATTATGGTTTTGAGTTATTGACAGTCTTTTGTTTTGTTTAATTTATTACAATTTAATTATTTGACAAAATGTAATGTAAAATAATAAGAAACTGTAATGTTCCAAAAACACCATTAAGGAAATTGTACGATATATATATATATATATATATACACACACATTTTTGTGAATCAGTATCAAATTCCATACTTAACCAAAATCCATACCATAACTTGTATACTTATATTTACAATAGTTATAGATATACCTGTCATGGGTATGAATTTTGATTAAGTATGAAATTTGACACTGACTCATTTTTTTTATAAATATATAAAGATAGTACTAATATGTGGTCATTATGGAAATTAATTGAAGATTAAATAAATTTATTGCTTATAATTTAAACAAAGGAACAAGTTTTTAAGCAATAAAATATTTAATATGAATAGCCTGAACATAAAAAATAATATACATCAACAACAAAAAGGAATTTCTGAAACGTATTAGTAAGAAACCCAGGGAACGGCAGAAGAACATCATTTTACATTTCAAACGCCAAGAAGAGTTAAATCAACAAACATAGATTTACTTACCTGAAGAAATGCTAAGCGAATGGTATAATACTAACATATTTATATGACTTAAAAAGAAATATTGTATTTAAAGATACTAATACTTCTAACCACTATAAGACATATTGCAAACTTTTTAAAGTTAATATATTAAACATAAAAGTGGATGAATGTTATAAATTAATGAATGAAACTTATGATAATATAAAAAAGTTATGTAAGATATTAAAAATAATAAAATTAAAAAACCATATTTAAATGAATTATATTATTTTATTAGAAACAGAATAAAAAAATTCAGAAAAGATTGAAAAAAAAAGGTATAATAATAAGTAAGCTTAACGCTTGTATTATCGTTTATTATATAATTATAGGTTAACAACCAGTTATTAATAGATTATTTTTGTTTAGAAATTGTGAGTGATACAAATTAATACACAGATCATTCACTAATTATGTAAAAATGTTATATTATGCATTATAATAATTTTACAAACACAAATTCAGTTATATGTAATATCGAAGCGTTACAAAGAATTAAACAAATTCTAAACAAAATAGTATATTAAACTGATTGTTAACATAACTTTATTTATATAATTTAATATTTTTTCATTGATAAATGTACCAAATAAGTGATATTTTTATAGAAAAAATGTACAAATACATAAAAAATAATGTTTTAACGCATACTACGTTTTAAATGCGTAGAAAATTATAGCGTTTCGTGAATTAATTTATATTGCTTGTTGGTACATTTGTTATAAACACACTAATTACAAGTTTCAAAATAGTAACAAAGTTATTCATATGTATGTTAATAAATTGTATACACATTAACACGCGTGACGTTAATATAACATTATTATACATCTATATAATTACAAAGATTAATTTTTTTTGTTATATATTATATATATGTAAATTATATAAATCAATAGGTTAATATAGTTGCCTGGATGTATACAAACATTAGTATTAAAGAACACTTTAATAAATAGAAACGTATGAAAAACACTTTCAGAACACTTGTTCTTACAGTGTACCTCCTTTCAATAAAGTTTCATAAGGTGCGCCTTCCCGCGGCCCCCGTGAGCACAAAATTTTCGAATGTCGGCTTGCCGACTCGTGGCGAAGTCACCTTTAGCTGGCTATATCCAGCTGCAGAATTGGATTTTTCCAAGATACAAACCTTGGTGTGCGTCTTCTACCTGAGAGAATGAAGGAGAGATAAACGAACACCTTTTGAGTCTTAGTAGGAGTAATCCTATAGGGAAGGCGCGAGGTATCCCTATTCTGACTGCCTTGAGCAGACCCAGACAAACAGACAAAAATCATTGTACGTTTCGAATACGTATTTGTGCATTTACAAGTGTAAATACAATAATTACAAGATTTCACGTATAAATAATATGTAATATGTAACAAAAAAATTTACAAATATAAATACGGAGATAAATTTAACTATAATTTTAAATTTATGATATATGCATGTACAAAATATGTGTCATTTTTTCGGAAAAATATTATGAAAACATAAAAAATAAAATTTACTTGCATACTAAAATACGAATGTGTAGTAACATTTCCATCATCTGCAGTTCATAATTTCCAATTAATATATAATGCCTATTTGTACATTATTATATTTTTAGGCAAGTCTCGATTTAAAATTTTTCCCGTCATTAACACGTGCAAAAAGCAGATTTCACATTATATATATCTATAAATATAAAAAATAATTTATTTATAATTTTATATTTTTCATATATAGATGTACAAAATGAGTGTACTTTTTCCGGGAACTTTTAGGAAAACATAAACCAGCAGACTATGTTTCCAATGCGTAATATCTAATTGTAATATATTTTATTGTTTGGAATTGATTTATAACGCTTAAAGGCATCGTCACTATAAACAATATAATTAAAATATTGTACAGAAAAATAAATATATGTGTATATACATTTGTGTATAAATAAATCGTATAATCATTAACACTTAATATTTATTATTTTTAAAATATAAATGTATCAAATATGTATTATTCATTTCGAAACAGTTTTCGAAAATATAAACAACAATGGGCTCGTTGAAACTGTGCAATAAACTTTTTTCTTTAAAAAAATATTTCGTTATTTAGATTATATTTAAAATTCATTTATAATGCTTATTTGTGAATGTACTCATTTAAATAGAATAACTACAGTATTTAGCGTATCAATGCTATTATTTATATATGTATATTAATATTTCGTTCAATTTTAAACACTAACAACGTACAATTAAAATGATTTATAATTGTAAATAGGAAAGTAAATTTCTTTATAATTTAATATTTGTCATATATATGCATGCACTAACATGTTTCATTCCGTTCGGAAAAAAATTTACAAAATCATAAACAATAATATTTACCTGCATACAACGTAACGATTGCGTAGTAACCGTACTTTCGTCGACAATTTATTGTTTCCAATTGATTTATATGGTGATTATAATGGGTATTTGTACATTAACTATAAATACATTGTATTCAACATAAATGTATAATATAAATATATGCATATTAATTATAAAGGTTACGTTATTAAAACCTGTAACGATGATTTTTATATTATATAGACATATAAATATCAAAGTTAATTTTTTATAATTTATTTGTAAAATAGAAATGTACAAATAATAATTGTCATTGTTTTTTGAAAATTTTACAAAAATACAGACAATAAAATCAACCTGCATATTACGTTTTGTTTTCGTAGTAACCTACTGTTATTCAACATTCCATTATTTCTAATTGATAAATGCGTATTTGTATATTTAGTATAAACACATTGATTCAATGTTGCGATAGATATATCCAAATATATCCATCAATTAAATAGGGATTAATTTTAAATATTATTATAATTATTATATAAGTTGCAAAATTTACTTGAATCCAAATTAATTGTATCCGTGTATAACAATATATATGACAATGTCTATAGAGGAATTACAATGCGTAAGAATGATATTCCCCCCATGTTTTGTGGAACTCTAGTCACAGCCGCACAGTGTAAACTATTTTATAATAGAAAATTTGTGCATACAACCAATTGGTACATGAAACGAAACGAAATGTAAATTTAAAATTATTTAATCGATCTATGTGTAATTATGTCAAAGATATATGTGTATAAAATAATGTATCAATAAATTATATTATTAGGTGATATTTCAATGTGTTATTTATTTTTTTTTCTTAAAGCTAATACTTGATTTAAATATTTATTAAATTTTTTTATTAAAAGAAGTACAAATATTTGTTTATCATACAATAATGAAATTGCAAAATTATCATCTAAATTCAGTGGATGAGTGGTCAGTAAATTATTCTACTAATTAAAAATTAAAAATAGAAACAATGAAAAATATAAATATAGATTTGTCATTAACACGTTTAAATCTGATTAACTTTTTTTTACAATTTATTATTTGGTATGACACGTATGTACAAACGAAGCAATTTTGTTATCGGAAACATTTAAAAAAAAAACAATATTTCACTGCGTAATACTTTTCGAAGGTGCTTTTTGAATCCGTATTTATTGTATTTGAATGTATATATACAATGCTTATCAATACATCAACTATTATTACATGAATTAAAATGTTCAAAATAAATATATATATTTATATATGCCCTCCGTTGCAAATGAGGACGCGCACCATTTCAGCCCCTGGATACATTACGTTTTAACATTGCGTAAATGGGGAACAATACGTCTTCTAGTACTCAACTACTACATTAGAGATATGTAATACTATACAATGTTTTAAAAAACAATATAAATAGAGATTCCCTTCATAATAATACGCTCTGCGATTATAGAATTTAATTAGGATTGTAAATAAACAACTACTTAATATAGGAATTATTTTATATGCAACATATAAATTAGTTTCGTGCATATATAATATACAAATGTTATAAATGTGAAAAAGCGTTTTGTCATTAAGTAACACCCATATAACACTGATTTTTTAATAAAATTTTAACAAATAGGATATTTAATTAAGTTTTTAATATTAATAATTTGTCATTTAGAAAATTATTTATAAACATAGTGATGAATTATTTGTTTTTTTTTTTTTTTTTGTTAGTTTTAATACAATATATTTATTTCATCCTTTTGTCAAAGTTATTACATTAACGAACAGTAATAATTCCCTGCATACTACTTTACTAAGGCACAAAAGTTTTTATTTTTTAAACAGTACTTCATTGTTTTAATTGATACGTAACGCGTATTGGTACAATATTTGTTATGTTAAAAATTAGAATATTTTAGGTATAAATTATACTTCAATAAAAATTAAACATACTTTTATCAACACTATAAATACATTCAGTACATGATACGTTCTTGGAATGTATTGTTGCTTTACAAGCTCAATCTAATGTTTGGTCTTTAACCATTATACAATGAAATATTTACGAATGTTATTTAAATGTATTACTGAAAATATTTGTAAATAATTGTTTATCACAAATTAACATTTATATCTATTTTCATTCCTCAATAGACAAAACTGCATATTTTCGTTGTAGAAATATCTATACGTAATGCATTTCATATGCAATATGAATAATATTATTTAATTTATAATAATAATAATAATAATAATAATAATAAATATTTACAATGTATTATTGATTTGTAATAAGTTGAAGGAATTAAATAATCATATGGTTAGATTTCTATTTACGCTATTAATATTAAAATAATCTAATATATATGTATAATATTAAATAATTTTATAAATTAATTTTAACAATAAAACATTTAATCATTAATTCATGTAACACTGATTTAATTTTATTTATTACAATTATAAATACCAAAATACTTTTATTGATAATTGATTATTTATCATATGAGTTTACAACGAAACTGTATTTCTATTCAAAAAGGATTACCAAAACAAACAATAATATTTACCTGGGTGCTACGTTTCGAAAGCGTATCTTTCTCTTAATCAGTATTTGATTATTTCAAATTCGGTGTGTGTTTGTACATTTAATATAAATTCAATAATCATAATAATCAACAAATAAATATGAATTATCTGTGTGGATACATATATTTTAATAATCAATAAAGTGTTTTGCCATTAACAAGCGATACACAAATTTAAAATTATTTATAAATACAAATGTAAATGTACTTAGTATATTATATTTGTAATAAATCTATTTAAAAAATAAGTTTTATTTATTCTTTTCGAATAAGCTAGTCTACGAAAACAATAATTCATTTACCTACATACTACGTTTTGTTGGTGCAGCAGGCCGTATCTACAACAGTATTCATTTTTATAATTTGTATACAATGCTTGTCTATACAACATCTATAATTACAATAGCCAAAACAATCGTGTTATAATTCATTTTATTATGTAAAATGTATATATGATTGTATAAACATTACAAATACATACACTTTGTTTTACGTTCCCTATGAGCAAAGCATTTTATTACATTCTAATTATATACTTATTTGAATGCGAATAATAATAGGAAACAATAAATAATACTTACACTATTTACATTCATATAATGGCATATATGTTAATTTTAAATACAAGTAAAAAAAACTTTATAATTAAGTTTTATATAAAATCTGTTGTAGTTTTTTTGAATATGAACTCAAGGGAGTCATTTTGATACAAGTTCAATACTTCTAACTTTATAACAAGCGTAATAGAGTATGCCGAAAATTATAAGTTTTCGTGACGCGAAAAAATATAATTGGTTACAATAATACAATTACAATTAATGCTTAACAGAAATTATATAAAGTATAAATATTATCTTCTGAGAAATACAGATACTTAAATCATTTTATTTAATAAGAACGTTTAAAAAATTTCACGCAACACATATTTAGTTATTTTTTTCATTTATTACAAATAAACAATTCAATATAAATATATAAAAAAATAAAAAAAAAATAAAACAAATGTTAACGTCACGTGGTGTTCCCAAGCGGTCACCCATCCAAGTACTAACCACGCTCAATGTTGCTTAACTTCGGTGATCGGACGAGAACCGGTGCTTTCAACATGATATGAACGTTGACGTTTA
>JABFQC010007431.1:0-10068 GCA_022817085.1 Psilanteris sp. ZL-2020
AGTGTCTGTGCTGTGTTAATTTGTTTTGATTCAACTGTTTTTTGTTTTTGTTTGTTTTTGTTGGTTTTGTTTAGTTTTTTTTGTTTTTTTTTTTTTTTTTTTTTTTTTTTTTTTTGTATCCGACAAAGTGCAAACTTTGAAGAAAAAACTAGTTTTATCAACTGATAAAAGTAACCGAGAAACTACCTTAATGAAAAGTTTGTTTCATAAAAATTTGGCTTTGTTAATTCAAGTAATAATGCAAAAGGTGGAAAAATTAAATACCAGTCGTGCCATTATTTAGCGCAAACAAGATAAACTTAATTGTAGAATGAAATTCGGGTTAGTTGCTTTCATTTAATGCTCGTTCGCGTGGAAGCGAAAAAAAACAATTAAATATCAGCAGCAGACGGCCAGCAATGAAATTAACGTGTTTGTGTTAATTAAACGTCAATTTGAGCACAATGATCGAAACAGGTGACATTTTATAATGGCAACGTTTGTTTTTAAAGAAAAACTAGTCAAATGCGGTTTCGAACGTAACAGTCGTTGGGTGCTATTTAAGCGTCGTTATACGCAAAATTTTGATTCAATGTGGAAGTGACATTAACGTACGCGTCATATTAGTCCAGAAATAATTATATCTACTCGCGTGAATCGGCAGGATTGACAGTTTATTGAATAATAGTTGTACGGGTGGCTGGATTGATGCAGCATAGTTGGGCGTCGACTGCGCGTCCAATAACACGCTTTTCTTCTGTCATCGCCGTTTGATTCATTTATCCTGGATAACATTAATGTCGGTGAGATTCTTTATTAAAATCGGGACACAATTAAGCATACAAGATTTGAGTCGTTTGCGTTAGAATAAAGCTACATCCATTTTTATCGTTTGGCGTTATCTTTGCTCAATCAAAGAAATTACGACCAAACGAAGAATGTCAACTTTCATTTCAACAGTTTAAGAGATTTTGAATACGGACAGAAAATATGTATATATGTGTGTATTGAATATGGTTGTTTGCGATGGGAGGAAACGAAGCAGAAGTAAATTGTGTGAGGAAAATGGATAGTTAAATTCAATACCTGTAGTCTGATCATTTATAAAATTCCATAGTTGACCAATTTATCAGTGTGACCAATATTGTTTATGCGATTCATCAGAAAATCTATTTTGTCAAACTTACTATTTGGATATGTAATTAAATTTTGACCTTAGTCAATTTACTACAAGAGACAATTGCAATAATTATATGAATATATGGTTATTTCAACTTTCTATTTTCATTACAATGGTAGTATAGTTGATTTTGGACGACATTTTTATGAACAATTTGTGAAAATTTGTCTCGTAATAATAACGTATCAATGATGTTGTTTTTTCAGAAACGCGTTCTCCCAAAATTCGCGGCGCGAAGCCGTTTCATGAAAATGACTCTGGTTGTAACAAACGCGTGCGAATTAACGGAAAATTATGAAATAAACGAACGTATTAAAAGCAAAGCTGTATCATTTCCTGTCATTTTGTACTAGATTTGTATCACCGGTGCAACTGTAATAAAGCGCTACCTGATGGTTTCAGATTTTGAAATGCTAAGCTAATTTTAATTAGGACGTGAAAATATTTTACTAGCGTAGATTTCATACAATTAATATGAGTAACATTATTATCTATATTGCGTTAATTATGATTATTATACTAATGACATTTTCTCGGACATATTAAATTTTATTTGCAAAACATTTATACTGCTGTGTCTTCCAAAAGTTACAGATCGTTTATTGTATACGAATCACCGAAATTACCGAATTCTATAACAATTAATAAATAAATAATTTGTCACTCAACCAATTAACGAGGGAATCGTGTCCAGTGATTTTAACCGACACCGTAATGTCATTAATAAAACATTTGCATTTGACATTGCAAAAATTCAAATAACTTGAAATAAGTACAACTTGTAACTTTGCGTGGTTCGCCGTATTTCTTCTCTTTGCAATATTATTGTACATTTGTGTTGTTCTTTTTTGTTTTTTTTTTGTTCTTTTTTTTGGTCTTTTTGTAAAAAAGAAATGAAATATACTTTACCGATTTCCTGGAATCGAATAGTGATTTTTGTCTATGATTCAAAATTTCGGCACAAAGGCCGATCAGTCTTGTTTCATGTATTATAGTACGTGTAAGTTTTCGCAGCTTTTAGATTTGCTGTCCCTTGCCCAGACCTTGCCCAAAAGACTGCGCACTTTGAGACTTGCACTGGTGCGACTACCGCGATATTTTTTCGGTGAATTGTTTTCTGAACAGGACCCTAAGGGCGATTTACTGCGATTTTTGCGCGATCTCTTGCGAAACAGGTCACGAGTTCTTTCAGGATTTTCCAGTTTCAGTCGAATTTGCGTTAACAGTCCGACCAAAAGCTCGTCTACATTGTGATTGATGCCCACAGATGTTTCGATGAACTTGCAATCGAAGGATATGGCCATGGATTTGCCCTCTGAAACGAAGCACATGGCAATTACTCGGGTTCGTAACAAATTCAAATAACATTGTGAACTCAACTTCAAACATTTTCTTTATCTCGTTAATATATTCTAACCTAAATTGAGTTTTTCTCCAAGTTACAGCATATTAACAAGTTGATACACATTGTTTCATATTTACTCCTGGTTTATATAATGTTCGTTCAAATCTAATCTTGTTTTTGGTGTAAACTTCATTTAAGTTAGAAATTATCTCAAGTTACTACAAACGCGGCGAACGTTTTATGGAAACTTTAGGTAAATATGAAATTTATATACTTGATATAATGTATTGGCACACATATATAACTGTTTAAACAGAAACTGAGTATTATTGTGCAGCGTTTTATTTGATACTGCTTTAGAATATTAAATTTAAATTTTCAATTTCATTTGAATAAAGTCCATCAGAAATATGTATCCGTAACATAAAAGTGTATAGTTCGTGGACGTTATAATTTTAGTTCGTCAGGTAACGTTCGAACTTTTGATTTCACATTTAAACGCGTTCATGCTCTATACATGTACATATATATTAATGTAATACTTTAGAAATAATATTGGACAAAGTCACATTTTTATCCTTGTATTTTAGCATATAGAAGAGCGCGAGCATAATTTAGTTATTGAATAATAATTTACGAATAATGAAAGAGTGTAATTTGTATATCTTTAGTAAGTGCAACTTTTACTGACACGAAGAAAATCTATTTTTATTATCATCACAATCAAATTTCCATCTAGATAACTAATTTGTGATTAAAATTTAACAATATTGTTTACGACAGTTCAACTCCGCTAATGAAATATTCTGGTAAAAATAGAAACTCCTTCGTCTGTAAATACCTTCAAAATTCAATATTTAATGCAAATTATGTTCATTACTCTTAACTGTCAACAAATTTTAATACAAAAAATATTTAATTGTAAGAATTAATATAAGATCTACGATCTTCGTAGCAATTATGTCATCCATTTTACGTTTCATACTACTTAAAATCTCATTGCGATTTTAATAAAAATTGAACACTCTTAATTTTCTATCCTCATAGCCCGGACAATCGTAATTTTATTTTTAGAATTGTAACCAGATATCAATTTTATTAGTTTTGGTTAAAGCGTATTGTTATATAATTTTATTTTATAAATTGTGTGTTATATTGAATTTCATTGCAATCACGGAGTTATCAGTGGTTGTAAAATAATTCTCAATATAATTTACTTTCGGGTTATTCTGCATCATCCGATTTAATTAATTTAAGGAATTTCGTAATAATTTTTTGTCATTTTGAGGTCTAGGACGTATGATTGAATTCTTCGAGTGATAAGGCGAGTCTTCGTATTATGAAGTTTGAATTGTGTAATTGCAGGTTGCGATTCATTCCAGTATCGTTATCATTGCTCAACAAAAACTCTATTCCGTACAGCAACCGCTTTGGCCAATTACTTTATTTATTAAATTCTGCACATTCCTTTGTGAAAAAGCTCTATTTATTTATTTTCCATTCTATAGAACGTGTTTACTAATCACTTTTGTTGCATCGTAAAATATTTTTTTGTGTATTTAAACCTAAACGAAATTTTTAACTACAAATTTTAACGTTAAAAAGAAATAATATTCTGTTTTAAAAATAACCTAACATAAAACGTTGACTTAAAATGAATCATAGTTTAATCCATTTTTACTATTTGATATTTACTTTTAAATTGAATTATATTTTAGTTATTTCTAGGTGTGAGGTGTATTTACGACTAAATTTGTCTCACGCATGTACAAAATTGTATACAAAGAAAACAAATAATAAAAACACAAATATATACAAATTATGAATTTGTCAGTATATAGTTAATATCTACCAGATTATTCTTTTATTTTAAATGTATATTCCTTTTATAGATTACTATTTTTTATATAGTATTTGTCAAGCGTAAAACAAATACCACAGTTATACGTTTTTTAATATATATCATAATATATACATAATATTACTACGTTTTTTATAATAATGCTATAAAATAAATAATAATTATGTAGAATATTAAATTTAATAAGTTATAGAATAAAAAATTTTCATTTTATGTGTCACGGTAAAAGTTATAATTTTTTATGTTTTCATATTTTTGTTCTTCATCAATTCATCTCGATGTTAGTACAATTTTATTTATACCTCACGCAATTCTAAATATATTATAATTACCAGTGCAACAAAATTTTATATGGAATGAAATTATAATTACGTTATGTGTGTGATTCATAAACATTTTGTATCATATGCATATGTGTAACAAGGACAATATTATTTCGTATTAGTTTAAATGAATCGTATAAATTTTAATTGAATTCAATGAAGAATAATGAAAAATTTGTATACGCTTTAAAAAAGGCTTCATATTATATTGAACTTTATATCACTGAGATTAAATTCGTTAGTAATCAAGAAGAAATTATAAAGATTAAATTAATTTCAGATCAATTAAAATTAAATTTATGATCTAATACAAAAATAAAAAGTTTATATGTTTTTGTTTCTTATAAATAATGTAAGCATTATTATGTTGATGCAATATATTAGATAAACTAAACAGCAAATAATTTAAAATTAAATTTAAATATTAAAATAATAATATAATAATATATTAATTATTATTTATGTTATACAAATAGCATAGATGTATGTTTTTTCATATACTAAATAATGTATATTAAAATAATTCTTATAATATATTAAATTATACCATATGGTAAATTTAACTTATATTACAAGCTGAGAAAGTCTCATTTTATTTATTTATATTTTTACAATATACATTTATATTGTTTTTAACAGTATCAGTAATGTAAACCAGTAATTTTTTTCTATTCAAAATAGTAAATTTTAACCGTCGTATATTATAAGGATAAATTAGTGTTTTTTAAATAGTAAATTATTTACTTTATTTCTATTAGTGTATTGGTTTTCTTATATTTATTTTCTCCATTTATGGTACAATAGCTTAAATATATATTTATCATCTAATTTTGCAGTAAATATTGTGGCAGAGGTATTAGACAACCACGCCCCTGTTAGGATCGCCAATTTTTGAAATCTGGAGTTATCTACATTGAACAACAATTCCTGTATAGCGATCATGCTCAAGTTCAGATTAAACATAATATGTAAGGCAACAATAGAGTTAATCATTTTCATCACATGTTATAATATATATGATACGAGTATAATAATTTATCGAATAATATATTTCTCAAAAAATCATTTTAATTAAGTTACCTTCGTTAATGTTGTCATTGTCTATAAACAGGTTTATAATATTTGCAAAATAATAAATAAAGTAAATTGTTTCTTTACTTTTGTATAATAGAATTTTAAAATAAAAATTGTTTGATGTATTTTCTTTAAATGGAAATCCATTATTTTTAAAACAAATATCATACACGTGTATTATTTAAGACAAATAGCGACTTAATCTAATGCACAATATTTTGTATTAAGACAGCTGATGACTTAAATAAATCACTTAAAACAGTGACACGTAAGACACTTTTTTTCTAGCAGTGATATAATATATTAATCTTAAAAACACGTTTGCTTGTCTGTAATACTTACTATTTGAATTATTTCTTTTATATACGATTGGTTTTTTAATTATATACGATATTTCTTAATATTAGAGTAAGTTTTGGTTGAGTATTTGAAGATATTTGACAAAATGCTTAGTTATTTTTCAATAATATGCATGAGGAAAAATTAAAATTATATTGAAAAATATGATAATACAAACCATAAAAGTATACTGAGAAAACGAAATTGTAAGGAGATCCATGTACATCGTTCGTCGTACAATGCCATATTGTAAAACCCTTACAAATTAAAATAATAATTATGTAGGTCAATGAGATGACAGGATTCAATTGTTTTAACCAATCAGAAGCCTCGAAATGTTACAATGTAAATGGTACAATTTCATTTTCTCAGTGTAGGTTACTCTTATAAACATTGATAACAATGTAATATATTCAATAACACATAACAACATTATAATATATTCAAACTACATAGTAATGAGTTTATAATGCGATGCAGTACTTTTTGACATTTTCAAAAGCATTTCACTCTTATGGTTTATATTATAATGTTTGGATATAACTGGCTGAATGTTTTTACATGCAACAAAACCAAACCGAAATGAACGTTGACGGAGCAGATCTTAATTTCAAAAGTTTATTGTACCTTCAGTTGAAACGACTCGACTACGAACTAGATCGACTTTGTTTCCTACAAGAATCACAGCCCTTGCAGAAACGTGGTCACTGCGCCAAAGTATTTGCAGAACTTCTTCTGCAACGCGCACGGACATCCGATCCGTCGTTGAGTACACGACGCAGTATGCGTGAGGCTCGTACGATGATATACAGTTCTCTGGCTGTAACCCAAAAGTATGATCCAAATTAATTCCGACAAATTCATTATTTCCGTCGGATACACGAATATACACATTTAGAATAACAACCAGCTTTCAATTCGTGGTTAATTATTCTGTTTTTACGCGTCTGTTAGATTCTCCAAGCACACTTAAGCGCGTAAATTCGCGCATGTTAAATTTATCTTACATTACGATCCGAGTTTGATGAAAATCGGTTTGGTATAGTCGTAAAATTTATCAGAATTTTGACCTAGATTTTACTGCGGATTCATTTACTTGCTTGGAAATTCATTTGAACTTGGTTCATCTTTAACGCAAAAAACTAGCTCCGATTGCTTCATCGAATTTATACGGTTCAAATGAATGAACAAAAATGCTATTTACGTGAGTAATTATATTGTTTCACCGTTCACTAATTTATTCGAATGGTAATGCGCAGATTGGACCGAAATTCAACGTTACAACGATCTTACATTTATAAATTTAGAACTGGGAAATTAAAACAAGTGTAAATAGTTTTATCTTTCAAGAATAAAATGTAAATCATTGGGTCAATATGTTAAAATTGCAAATTTACATTTTTAACGTATTTAAATTTAAAATTACGTAAAAAAAGGTTTTTTTTTATTTATCGGGGTGAATAAAATGTAGTTACGAGAACGAAGGATGTATGAATATTATAAATGAAAAAATCGTTAATTATTAGTTTAAATTAATTATATTTAAATATTTAGTTGTAGTTTCATACATATATATATAACTATTTTATTGCTATATATAAATATTAAATTTTTGTTAATATATATTATTAACTATATCTACTATAGTTGATAGTTATATAACTAACTATAAATATATATTATTTAAATTTTATTTAAGTATGTAAATACTTAAGTGGACATTGAAACGTTGTTAAATTTAAGCATAATTTAAAACAATTGATATGTCATCTACAAATGACTTTATTATTACAATATTCAGCAAGGAAATGCTGTCTTGTTAGTAACAACCAGAAGTTGCTATAATATGAAGAATTTATTACAGATATTGAACTACAGATCAGTTGCAAGATACCTCTATTGATAGTCATAATGTTATTGAACTAATTTCTATAAGCAGATTTAACATAAAGTATCAAACTTGAGAATTGTTACTACATTCACTTTGACACCTACTACTTCATCGTTACTAAAAAGTTTCAGAGTTTGCGATGACGTTGATAGAAATGAATCCAGCGTGAAAATCGGTATGGTTTCAATTATTCAAAACTTAAAGATAGAATGGGGGTATTGACGATGAATTATATATACCTCTATAATAGTATAGATAATACACAATCGTATTTGCGAAATTTCATTTAATTAATAATAATCTAAATTTCCATTGTTTGTATAATTTGAGTATATATAATACGTATATATATAATAACATATGTTATACAATATACATTAATATTTTTCTGTTATTTTTAATGGTATTTACTAAAAGGGAAATAGAATACATGCTTCAGTCATAGCAGGGATTAAATAAATTACTAATGTTTATTGTTGTATATAAAGTGATATTTTGAAAATGCTTGAAATATATAAAATAAAAAAATAAAAGAAATATAGAACCCGTTAAATATAAATAATTCCATAAGATTATTTTAATGGTTGTAACGAAACAAAAAAAAATGTTACATTAATTCAGAAAAGTCATATGGCGTTTTGTACAATCGCAAACTTTCTAGATAAATATATTCTCTTGAGAAAATGTTAGAGAAATCTAATCTTTTGAGTATATAAATTCAAACGTATTTGGATTACTGATTTAATGGTTGCACTCAAAGTTTTGCCATAGATCAACTAGGACTGAACGTTGTAGTATAGTTTAGTTACAATCTTTTTTTTATGTAATTAAATAGGGCGTATGCATTAATAGTTATTTTTTAGTTGTGCTTTCATAATTCTATGCACTTTTGTTTATATATTTCTTAATAAAATATAGATTTGTATGGAAAGTATTATATCTTTTTTAAAAGGAATTTTTAAAATACAATGATGCTTTGCAATTTCAAATGTATTTTGATCAAATTCTGCTTTACGCAAACTACATTAGAGGTACTTGCGTATAGCTTGTTCAAACATTTACATATTTCCTAACTACAGGCACGCGAACGCAAATGCAAATGCATTAAATAAGAAGAATATGTGGATGTTTATGAAAACTGACTGCATCATATTCAATTATAATTACTTTTTAAATCCTTTATTTAATAAAACTTACTTATTTAATAAAACAACATTTATGTTTAATTATATTATATACTAAATAAATATACAGGCCTAAAGTTAATAAATAATAGACATCATTGTAATGATAATTGAGAAAACATATTAACACATTTTGTTAATTTAATTGTTATTGTCCTTTTTTAATACTACTTTTCGATTTTTGTTATATTGCATATGAAAAAGAGAAGATAACAGAAATTTCCTTATGCATGTGTAAAAGTAATGATATAAATCCAATACAAAATAACCATGTTGACTATACGGTGTTGATTCAGCACAACCTTTGTAAAATTAAAACGATGAATTTGTTTGACGGAAGAAACGAATTCTAAGTAAAAACAGCCACTGTGTTTATAAACACGGTATGTCTAAAACGGTACACAATCAACAAGCACTTCGATCGTAGATACAACTTATTTTGAAACCAAACCAGTTTTATATAAATTCAATGCCTTATATTTTCTCGTATGTGAGTGGCCAATTTATTAAAAACTTAAAAATTGTAAATTGTACATATACAACTTTCCACAAATTACACAGTGTCTTTATATAAATAGGAACATAAACAGCACATATAACAAAACGCCATGAAATCGGAATTTAAAAAATATTGATTCATTTTAATTAACTGCTATTTATGGTAATGTGAGGCAGATCTCAGGTTTGCACTTAGGCACACTGAGAGAAATTTGATAGTAAAAATTAGCATGAATAATGGTAATTGAGCATTACGACTGAAAAATAATAATTTTTAACATGTTTTGTGTTAAAATTTTGGATAAAATATGTTAAAAATCTTACATATAACACAAAACGTGTTAAAAAATCGCACAAAAAATGTTAAAAATTAACACGAATCATGTTAAAAATG
>JABFQC010007432.1:0-10067 GCA_022817085.1 Psilanteris sp. ZL-2020
GTTTACGACATCAGTTATAATAATAATTACCTTACGCGGTGAAAATGTTTTACGAGTAAAAAATTGCTTTAGTAGTAAAAGATTTTTACTACCGATGATGCAATTCTTTATTACACCCGTTGTTTTACTATTTAAGTTAAACAACACGACTTTGTGTCGCGTAAAAACTGTTCACAGTTATCATACTTAAAGCATTACATTTATCCGGATTTAAACTAGGTTCACTAACTCCTCTCATTAATTCGCGAAATCACTCCACATAATTAAAATGCCCCTCTCATAGATACTTTCTTATGTTTTTCGAATGGTAAGAATAATAATAATAATCAAAATAAATAAACGATACACCATTTTTTGCATGATAAGGGTTGTTGTTGTTATTGTTATTGTTATTGTTATTGTTATTATTATGGGTACCATAATAAGGGTTGTTGTTTATTTTGTGAATCTAAATATGTGCATTTTTCATCATTCCACGTGTTCTTTTCAGAGATGTTTTGACGAACTGGAAAGCCAGTTGGTCAAGTGCGTTTAGCGTGAAGATGCGGCAGTCCGAGCACGGTTAACGTTTCTTTTTGTTTTCCACGAGGGAAATCCCGGTAATAGCAGATCCCGATTTTCGATGCCAAGGCATAAGTCGGGTCGTGCACGTGACGGACTTAAAAGCGAGTCTTCCATCATGACCTCCCGAGATTTTTCCGTTTCGCGACCGAAGATATCAAAGCGGTAAATCTTCGTCGAAAACTCGTTATAATAAAATCGATCTTTACGAATTGTCTGCTTCGAGGATTGCTGCTCTTTATCTACGTTTTCATTTGATCTTCCGATAAATTTATTCCGCGCATTGCACAAGGTGTAACCTAATGTCTTCATAATTCGTGTGACATTAGCTGACGAGCGGGAGGCAAAATCCAATTTCAACGCCGAACAAATAACACGCATTGTATTTACGATAAAAAGAATTGTTTAGAAAGCCGTGATTTGGTTGAAAAAGATCATCGTGATTGATTTAATGTTGCGCAACGGCGAAAGGTCAAAAAATCAATATCGAGCTCATTATCAACAACAAGGTCTGTTCGAGATGGTTAACACAAATTTACGGCGGTTACGAACGCACAAATCCATCTCTATAAAGTTTGATTAACATGGGACCAACCTATTATATTTAATTTAGGTTCACTCGCGGGGCGTTTAGGTAATGTGGAAAGAAAGATAAAAAAAAGAAAAGCTCACGCGACCAAAATCCCTACAACTAGGACATTGAAAAATACCGCGCGGCAGTGTAGCGCCTTATTTATTCAGAGTCTTAGTTGGACGAAGAAAAATAGCTTTTTCAAAAGCTCCACAGTATTATTTCGTGCGATTATTTATAACAAACACTCAATTTCAAAACGAAATTATTTGCACGTATAGACCTTTTGCGCGGGTCAAAGGAAAAAGGTCAGCGTCTGGTCAGACGCCGGCGCAAGCAGCCAACAGATTACTGAGCAGTCCACAAAGCGCTTCTTTCTCCCTTCGCAGCAAAGTATCTGTATTTACGACTGACGGGTGTAATGATCATTTGCGCTATTAGGTTGATGCACATATCAAAGGCGCAATCGAGAAAAGGTGGCCGCTTAAGATAAGTCTAAGAAAAGGTACTGAAAAGCCGTGCTCGATGGCTGGCGTCGATAACGAGGCTGTACCTTTCACGACCCCACAAACTCAACATTTTCATTTTTTTCTTTCGACGGAGGTCGTCGTAAAAATCTCTCCGCTCGTCTCATGACAACGATTTATGAGAACCGTAGCGGTTGAATTATTCAGAATGTACTTACCGACCACGTTGAGACTGTAGTTCAGCGACATCTTGGGCTCGGTGCTGACCTGGCATTCGTAAACGCCCGAGTCCCTTTGCTGCGGCGACTTTATCTGCAGCGTCCAGTTTTCGGACTTATCAGGATGAATGACTTGGAATCGCAGATCCGAGGTGTACATGTGAATGCCGGCGCTAAGTATGTGCATGTCTCGTTTGCGCATCCAGGACACCTGAAAACAGAGAACAAAACGTCAGACCATGCAAATCACGTTTTTCTTTAGTCCGTCTACTGCAGCTGATAAGACGGAGCCGGCGTGGCTGCTGCCAAACGAATGTGCGCTCGAGATAGCGAATAAGTGGCGCCTATCCTGGGGCCAACTGGGCGCGAACATTCTTTGGCGCCGAGTCTGGAGCGAATCGGCTCTTTATCCGCAATCGTCAAAGATTCTGAACTGCTGGCTGTTTTTTTTTCAAGTGGGTACCTTGCTGTCGGCGCGAAACGATTTTATCGACCTGTCAAGAATCATGCACTTCCTTTTGCCCGTCGATGCCTGCTTTGTCGTATTGCGAATTGAATGCAGCGGCTCGAGGTGTTATGTCAAGACGTTTTTCGTCACCAACGAGTACTTTCCGTGCACTTGATAGTTCGCTTTTTATTGCGCGTGTTAAAATAGTAAGCCCTTTGACTGCTACCGGCTAAGATTTTCAAAATAAAGCGCTCTTACATGTAGCGTTGCTTTTCCAACAGATTTCTTGTTTTTACTATCAAATTTACCATTCGCTATAAAGTTCACTTAAGAAGTAAAAAGGCTGCACATAAGATGTTTCCGAAAGGTATTTTACACGTATTTGCTTTATAAACCGTTCTAATAAGTCTTTATGAATTTATTTTACAAGTGTATTGCTATTTAGTGTATATGAACAAATTGGATTATAAAACTGAAAATAATTTATTATTAATCCATCAATTATATGTAACACTTGCATATACGTAAGTCATTTACACTTACGAACTATTAAGTAGTACAGCTTTAATTGTAGCAGATATTGAAATTAAAAGTTAAAATTATATATATGTTTATATATGATTTTTAAATTTTGGTAAAGAAAGGTATATTACATTTTACTTCCTATCGAATACGTACAATAAATTATAAATTAAATTATATATAAATAAATTAAAATACTATTTCCGTAAATTATATATTTTCACAATATTAATTACAAGCACGCCTCAACAAGCAGTTTAGACGCTGAAGCTGCATTGCAATTATAAGTTCTTCTTAGATGTTTGATAAGTGAAGCATTAAATGTAAGAAAGTTTCTAGTATTTGGTATTAAATGAATTTATTAAATAAACTTAAAATTTGTATTCTTTTATTTTCATATTTTATGGCATAAAGAATGTCATACTATGGATCAAATTAATGATAATTGAAAATAATATTATTAACATAGAATACAATATTTGTTATTACTATGATATATATATTAATCCGATAGTCCTCTTTTATTATAACATTTTCATACTGTAAATTGCGGATTGATTAATATTTATATTCTATTTTCATTGCTATGACGTTTACGCAAATAAGCTTCTTTTGGTAGCAGCTCATAATATAAATTAATCTTTAGATATTGCTTTGATGCTTTATATATTTTATTGTTTGCGTATTTATTATAATATTTACATGAAAATCGTTCATCTTCAATTACTTTCTTTAAGCATATTAATATATATTACATCGTAGATTATTTTTGTATTCGAAACTAAAATGTTCGAAGCTTAATTTTATTTATTAAACGGTTAGATATTTTATTAAAATATAAATACAAGATGCTGTTGTAGTTAAACGAGTTTACTTTATATTTTAACTAATCATTTTTATCTGCATTTACAAAAATCATCGCATTTCAGAACGGTTTTTCATTGAAAAAAACTTCCTCAAACGTGTAATGCTGTACACTGAAAAAACTCTTGTAATTTTACAATACACATCATCTGAAAATTACACGTCTGATCGTGTAAATAAACAAATCTACGAAAATCTATGTAATATGACATGAACTGTTGTTGTAGTTTTACACAGGAGTTGTTTTAGTGTAGTATAAAACATAGTTTTAATTGATTATGCGAGGAAATAATAAGCGATAATACAAAAAAGTATGAATATATTGTATATTTGAAAGTAGACGAAAATGGCATTATGGTAAGTGTTCATTTTTATGCTATCATAATTAAGAACATGATATATACGCTCGTAATACTAATGTAAAGTAAAAGTACTGCAATACTAATTTTTTAACTCTTGTATGCATTTAACACTTTTCTCAGAAATTTATCACTTATTCTTTTATGAAATAAATTGAAAAAAACAGCGATAAATAAATACTTTTGAGAAATAGTAAAGGATATATCTATTATTTATTACTTTACAAGTAATTACTTATTACTTATAGCTTTCATAATTGCTTAAAGGTGAGAAAATTCACAATGGTATTATTTCGTTTCTATTCGTTTATAGAGAAAAATCACTAATCTTCACTTTAAACGAGCTTTACATTTTTTCAATGTTTTGTATTTAAATTGTGTTTAACAATGCGTTAAGCAATTGTTATTTATCAACTATTATTCATAAATATACCGAGTAGAATAAGACGTGAAAATTTCGTTTAGTTCTGTAGACGTGAAATATAGTTTTCAAGGAATACAAACTCGTTTTACCGCGGCAATACATTTGTTGTCATAACGTAACCTTGTGCTGGTCCGAACGTTTCCATGCATATACACAATTTTATTTTCTTTATATTTAAACTTCCGATATAGAAAAATATGCGTCGATAAAGAACCATTTATTACTTATTGATCATCCGAGTCGTAAAACGCCAATAAATTATGATTGCGACTGTTAAATATAATAACTAGCTTCTTATATATACACAAGAGGATAAATACGTTCTAAAATAAAAAAATGGTTGCTCGTTAAATACGAAATTCATGCGTCAAGTGTTTGCAATATAAATCTATTATTACAATAGTTTCTAAAGGCTACTATTTGTAGACATAAAAACAAGTGATTGATTTATTATTATTTATAAAGCATTTGAATATTATCCAAGATTTATTCAAAACGAAGTGAAAATGTAAAAGAAAAATATAAATATTTACACTTTTTAAAATGAAAAAAATACTTGAAGACTCGTAAGTGTTCCAAATTCAATTTTATCCAATTTTCAAAAACTATAATCCTATTTTGTATGACAAACTAAAATTTAAAAATCATATTTATCTATATTCTTAGTTTCTATCTTTTAAAAGAAATATAATATACCACGAATGCGATCGCCTTGTTGCGATACTTGTTACAGCTGTCCGCATTCAATTGGTCAGGCTCTAGTTCAAATCTCGCAAGATATTTGGTCGGTAGTTACTATTGCAAGTGCCAGATGCGAACAATACGGATTGAAAGTGGATATTGCGGAAGCAGGAAGCAATGTTCCTTAGAGTCTTGCATGTTGTGAGAATTTCTCTAACCATCCTATCAGAGCTTTTGCATCTATATACGAGGCCCAAGTTTTGTTCTATCGCAAATCCATCGTTAAATCTCATGTATGTATTTACATATATTTCAAATACTGCTTTGCAAATCCCTATCTAAATCTCAGAATAGTTATTTCAAATAAATTATTGTTACGCTGGACAATAATCGTCCTCGTTAGCTCCAATTTCGTATTGTAGTATAACCAAAATAATCCTTCACTTGAATAAACATCGAGTTTGTTTTTTATATTTTATGTTCCTTATCAAAAATATTTTAGTTGTACAAGATATTGTTACTGCATAAAGAATATCAACAAGTTGATCTTAAGACGGAATGCAACGTGTACGTTGGATTAAAACTTTGATTATTAAATCGAACGCTTATGTACATATGGAATATAGTTGTTCGACTCTTCCGTGTTTCGCTGTTATATGTAAATGAAGTTTGCGATTATTTTCTTGTGTCGAGAAATAGCGGTGTTTGTATTATGACATAAGCTAAATAATAAAATAATACCCTTATCAAAATTCCAGGAAATTCAATTAAATAAAGTTGTTTAATTTGGTGAAATAACAATTAATCGGACGTTTATATCCTAAAATAAAGAATAAACAGAAGATATACGGTTAAATAATTAAATCCAAGGGGTTCATTAAATTTTTGTTAATTTAATTAGACTCGGATGGTTTTACTATCTTGTGTAAAACGATCTGTACAAGAGGAATTTCAAAATTCTCTGTTGTATGACAGTTTGTTCGAAGCAAGGGTATAAAAACGTGTTAAAAGATGCGGCAAAGGTGTAAAAGTGAAAAGCATCGAAGTAATTAGTGTCGGCGGATAGCGATCTTTCAAAGGGAAAGCTGTAGACGTGCAGAAGATGGATGATGTGATCCATCCTATTAATTATTCGATGTAAGATA
Source organism: Psilanteris sp. ZL-2020 (assembly GCA_022817085.1). Lineage (NCBI taxonomy): Eukaryota > Metazoa > Arthropoda > Insecta > Hymenoptera > Scelionidae > Psilanteris > Psilanteris sp. ZL-2020. The sequence continues at coordinate 6,261 of JABFQC010007432.1, forward strand.
AACTTTTATTTTCCTCCGTAACCCATTTTCGAGGCAATACTAATGAAAATAATATTAATCATAATTATGACTTTAAGATATGATTTTTTGCAAACAATCATATAAGAGATAATCGTATATTAGTCGTCAATTTTAACAATCATTCTTTATAGCAATTCCACCTACTGGTAAGCTTCATTTTCGTACTAAAAGTGGATATTAAGCTAGACGTATAATTTAAATAGTATATAGAATATATATGTACAGAACGACATTTGGTTTTGCTTCATTCACTGAGAATACAAATTCGTGTTTACTCATGTTGGTTTGCATATAGTACATATGTATATATATATATATATATATATATATATATATATATACCAAACGTTTATTAATGTTGCACCTATCTCAGCGTACAGAAGTCATACAGCGGCAAGTTATAGCCGATATATTACCATCCAATCAGCGATCTGTATCATCATACGCGAATAGAATATCATCTTTCAATGACGATTGCTCGAAGGTAGCTGTTAAATTCCTCGTTTCTCGCAGTTCTATTGAACATTTTAATACTCATTCCTGCAACCGAACTGGCATATTTTCAAAGCATTTTCAGTATATCTCGGATTGGTGTGTACGTAGTCATTAACAATCACAACACATATAGAATTATTTTAATTATGGAACAATTTTCAGCTTAATGATGATATGAAGGGAATTGGACGAAACTCAAAGGAGAATACTGCATGATTATTATAAAAAGTGTTAACTAGAGAGTAAGATAGAATTTTCTTCAACTATTATAGACAATATAGTTTATTTTATAATATTTACGAACCATATTGCAAAATGTACCTTACATATTGCATTACTTTACTTCGTAATGGAATAATTCATCAAAAAAGCTTGCAAACTCCTGGATAATTACGTTTTATTCTAAGCCTGTAATCGTTATCATACATAATATTCTTGATTTTGTAGAATATAATAATTCAGGAATGATGATAAGAATGTATAAGAAGATAATAGTGGACTTGATTATTACTTGAATTAATACCATATCAATTTTGTATTGAACGACTTCATCGATGGGATAATCAGAAATATATTAACTTGACCTGATAGTAATATAAAATTCCTAGGATTGAAGTCATGCTCTTTACGGTACAAGTGCAAATCCGTAGTTGCTTAGCCAACTATGCTTGATAATACAATATTCTTGTTTATAAAAAATTACTTATATGCAAATTTTTAGAATTAAATTTTATTTTTTTTTTATATTTTTATAATGTATTTTAGTTACTGCCAAACGTATATATTTGATATAAAATATATAATTGACAAAATTGAATATTTCATTCGTATTTGATGGTAAACTAGAGTTAGTGATTAAAATTTAAAGCAATTTAAAATTAAGGACATGTAATAGAATGAAATTTGTATTCTTATTCAAATATAATAATAGTAAGAAGCAATAATAAGAAATATTGATGAGATCATCATATATATTAATTATCTTTAATGAGATACTAAAATGCTGCACTGACTACTACACAATTATTAGTCCAACAGGGTACCCATCTACGATGATTTAGCACATTTGATATTAATTTTATTTCCACATCGTTCAACAGAATATTACGAACATTTAGTCATGTAAGATTGGGCATGAGTTATGTTTACAGATTACAGTGTTCCGCAACGTTCGTGCCAGGCGGTGTATACTTGTGCTTTTGGATGGTTTTACGCACAACTATGTTTGTCAGTCGACGAAGCTGCTTTTGCAAAACACCAATGTACACAGTACATTCGAAGTTCGTAATTTACCTTCGGCTACGTAATCTTTAAAGTGAAACATAATCCGAAAATATACGCGAGTAATTTTATATTGTCAGAACAGAATCTTGTTCAAACAATGCACAGCCGCTGGCCAAAACAAAAGTATCATTTCAAAATGCAAACCTTTCGCGTTAATCAGGTTTTTTGTACGGCTGACAGCCAAATCATTGAGCGCAACACGCGGCGCATTTTTGTAATGAGAAAAAGCATTCTCCTCGAAATGTAAACACAAAGAAATAAGAATAACGATTGCACTTTGTGGTCCAGTTTGCAACGAGAATAACTCTCTCTCTTTCTCTCTTTTGCATCGACTAACGCGCAATATAATATTTTTGCAAGCTATTTTTCTATGCGAAACACTCTCACGCGTTTTTAATTCCGCGAATTTGTTATCTTAACGCCGCATTTTTCGCCGCATTTCGTCGGTTCGCGACTTAAGTTAAACCACCGTGTAGAAACGGAGCCAACTTGTGCCCGCGCGTGGCTGGATATATTAACCTCATAGATAACACTTGCGCGAAGGTACCGTAAAACAGATTTGCGCGTCACTTGGTGAAACAATTACACGAGTAACGAATGCTTATTTTTTGTCGTCGACGCCAGAGACAGTTAGAACGTCATTAATACAATCATTTTTACATGAACATCGTGAATAGTGTAACATACATGCAGTCGCTAATCCAACGAGAATGATAAGTAAGTGAAACGGGTCGGCGTGCGATCAGACTTTGTGTTTTCTGACTAAATGTGTTTTCGATTTAATAGTGGTGGGGGAAAATCGTGCAGCTATGTGTGAGATAAGTGTCGGAGTTAGGCAAGCGTGGGATATTAATATACAGTCGGGATACTCTTTGAGGCCGGCGTATTCGCTGCAGGTGGATGTCTCTGACATATTCGAAGAGTTTTTGGCAAGTGAGCTATCCCTGTTGGAACCATCTTGCTACGTAATGGCCCTGTGGTGTACAAAACCCCGCGGGAGTCTAGTCTCGCAGGATGCCACGTTGTGAATAAAACGTGCCGAATTCCAGAGACCCTAGCATCCCGTAGGAATTCGAAGACTGCTCGACTACGTCGGGCATATATATCGATCTTGCTATTACACACAATCGCTCTCCATTCTGTCTTTTATTTTGACAAGTCTCTCTTAAATTTACCGGATCCTGTCGCGTCGGCGAGGAATGTTGCAAGTTCCAAATGGTAATCGAGAAATTTGGCAGAAATCAGAACGCACAGATGTAATTTATGCAAACAGTTAGACGCCAGAGTTGGAGAATTTGGGCACAATTTTGGCCAGTGTAAAGATAATGAGTCAGATTTCCGCAAAATATAACGTGTTTGTTTTGCGATCGGTGTAATCTTGCCATCACGGGACGTTTCTAAACTGCGCAAATTTTATTACTGCGTTTAAAGACGGATTAATTTAACGTACTCTAGAGTCGCATATAATTCAATTTAATAACGATAAATATTTAGTTAATTAGTTTTCCTATAAATTTACGTATTCTATATATTTTCCAGACTCGTAATCGTGTTTTTGCTATTCAAGAACGATGTAGGAATAGAAAGCGAGGTTTTTATTATTTCACCATATAAGTTTTACGAATTAAAGTATGAAATTCTATTGAATAGAAATATATGAAAATGGTTTATATGAATTTGAAAGATGATTTTAATGGTATTTCTGTTTATGAATGACTGTTGTTGTATCATAATGAAAATTATATTATTTATTTTGTATTATATGAAATGATTTGTTATTACAAATTATACATGAAAATATATTATTGTTATCAGATAATAGTAATTCCCGTGTAGAAATTTTCGACTTTGACAGTTATTTTTACATTGGAATAAGGTTACTTAATGACTGCTCATAACCAACCTAGATATTATATTTAAATAATTTTATTTTTGATGGTTAATATGATATTCTGAAACATCGTCAATATTTTACGTTATAGCATAGTTAATGAAACGTCTTCAAAC
>JABFQC010007433.1:0-10067 GCA_022817085.1 Psilanteris sp. ZL-2020
AAAAAATATAAAGTAAAAATTCCCAGCACAATTTGAAATACAGACAATTTTCATTATTGTTATATTATTTTTGTTTATTTAAAACAAAATTTAAGATTAATAATAAGTTTGTATTTAAAAGTAAAGTATATAACATAATTTTCTCCACAAAAATAATAAAACATTAATAGCATCTTATATCTAGAAATTATTTAATTTTAAACAAAAATTTGCATAATTTTTCAGTTGTTTAAAAAAAAAATTTTTTTTTTCTAATAGACGAGAATATCGTATAATATCATAAAGAAATAAAATAGTGCTAAGTTTATAATGGTTATATCATATAAATATTAATAAATATTATATATAATGTAAACATTACTACAATATATTATATAAACTTCGAATGTCCTACATTATATTTTCAAAATTTTCATTAACGGCCAAAAATAAAAAATGTTTATTAAAATCATTCAAATATATGAAATCATATAACTGAGTATCATTAAATTTGTTCAAAAACTTCGGATGTCATTCTTAAAATATAAAAGGATTTTAAATTTTCATTCGAAACGCGCTTATCACTCAACGTACAATTGCATACACCGCGGATATTATTTAAAGTGGATGACATTCGACGTTCCCAAAATATACCAAGATGGCATTTCCGATAATCTCGGATATCTCGATGACGGGATAAAATATCCCCGGAATATTTGCGGAATATTCTCTTCTATTAGGGCTATAATAAAGTTGCCGGGAACTCCGCGATCCCGAGATTCTCGTGCACAATTTAGGTCAGCCGCGGTCTAAAATATAAGTCGCGTGACCGTTCTAGACGCGTTTGTTAAACCGAACGCCATGAAAACACGCTGCGCGCGCTTTTACATAAACCAAAAATCTGCACAACCTTTTGAAAATCGACCAAAAAAGTCGCTCGACTTTTCCCGACTCCTTTGGTTTTCTCCAAACCGAGAACCAACCGATAATCAATTTAAATCAATCGCATAAAACTTAACCGACCCGGTTTGTACCGCGCGTTATCAATATTATATATACACTCGGGATCGGAGCAAGAAAGCCGGCCGGCCTTGACGATTAATCGAGCGTGAAATGGTTCCAAAGTTTATACCCCGCGCGTGCTCGGATTTCGTTTACCTGCGGGATGAAATCCAAAATAACGGCGCCGAAGAAACGCGCCCGTGTTCAAATGGATGACACGCGCGTGCTTCGAAATCATTTACACGTCGCGTTATAAAGCAATATATAACGTGATACCACGTGTCACCGGCATTAAACGCAGCGTCTAAATTATATCGTAACTGTATAAGAAAGCCATATATTATTACGCGCGTGCTACGAGCAATAAATAAATAAAAAAATATATATATATATATATATATATATATATATATATATATACACTCGACTCGAATCCCATAGGAAGCCGGATGCCCGACGAGTTGAAACGAATTAATTTGTTTATTGGTTACAGCGTTGAAAACGCCACCGGCGTTCCACGAACAAAGAAAGCAGCTCGAACGAGCGAAAACGGGAGATTTATTGAAGGCGAAAATTCAGCAGAGGCCCGGAAGAGACGAGCTGGTCCGCCAACATATTTTGGAAGATGTCGGTCACGTGGATCCGAGTTTAGCCGAAAGGCAACGCATGTTGAAGAAGGCTCGACTCGCGGATCAGTTAAATGACCAGCTCAGCCACAGACCCGGACCCCTCGAGCTCATCCAAAAGAACATCCTTCACACCGAGGAGCCCATCGAAAGGGCGGTCAAAGGTCCGCATTCCGTTTTTTTCCCCTCGGGCGATCCGTCATCGTTTATCGGCAACGACTCTCTAATTTACAATCGCCTGCTTGGCCCGCGCCTTAAATTACACGCTGTGACTCGTCGCTTTGTCATAACAATATTAATCGTCGCGGGGACTCGTGTTAATTCGATCGGGATTATGCTAATGCGATCATTTTCATAAGAATCAAATCGATCTTTGTTTCCGCGCGGGCTCATTTCCACAAATCACTCCAATTTCGTCGCAATCGATAAATCAATCGAACCAAATCGAAATCGAACTTGTACGCGCGTTCGTTTGCTTTTCCATAATTAATATTCAAATTACAATTATGGCATTTCGGTTGTGCCTTATTTTATATTTACGCCCTCGCGTAAATCATTAAGCTGTGATTCATGCGTTCGTTAAATGACGATGCATGTAGGAATTAATTTCGAAAAATTGGAAAGCTGATTTGTACGAGTGTTTAACGTTCGTGGTTGCATTGCAGAGGGCCACATTCCCTTTAAGGCCACGTGTGAGGGCCAATTGACGAAACCCCAGCACCCGGACCATTACATCACTTTCGAAGACGATTCTCAAAGTTCCGAGGGTGCCCCCTCCCCGCCGGTGGAGTCTTCTCGGGCGGACGTTTTGGAAACCGCCGCCGCGTCCGCGGGCATTGTAACCGTATCTTTAAGCATCCCCACAACCGAGGGCGCCGTCGTCGTCACTTCAACGTCACCCGTGTTCCAGCAAACGCCGTCTGAACGCAGGATACAGACGTACGCCGAATTATGTAACTCCGTCGTTGGAAACCAACAACAAAGTCAACAAGAAAGTCTTCAACAAAACCAGACGAGTCAACAACATGTGTCTGCACAGGTTGGTGCTTCTTGCATTGAAACGTCCGGTATTTTTATTACCACTTTTTTGACATGAGTTTTAACGTTTTAAAAGTTTTTCATTTAACTTAATTAGTGGACCAATTAGAATTTAATTAACGCAAAGTACGGAGTCGCGTCGGGTATTTTTCTTACATTTTTGTTTTATCTTATTGTTCATTATTACACGCAGAGAGGAGATATGTTGATTCAATCAAAATTTTGGTAAAATGAACAAATTTTTGGTTAAATCTACTTCACTGCTCTGCGTGTATTGTTTGTTAATACTGTATTTAAGGGCTTGGCTAATGTACAGACTTTTTAATTTTGGCCTGAATTTGGCCTTTTCTAAATTTAAAACGTGGTTTGTGTCATAGAAATAAAACACACTGCAAAAAAAGAATCTGAAAACAGCTGATGTCTTAAATAAGTCACTTTGTGTATTAATTAAAACACATGTGTCACATTGTTTTAGCAGTGTAGGAATTACAAAAATAATATAATTATTATTATTTATAAGCCGTCGTGAAAATATTATAACATACTAATTGAATCATTTACTCGATCGCTTGATTTTTTCCCAAGTTTAATGTTTTGGTAGTTGTGACCAATTTTAAGACCTCTCAAAATTAAATATTATTACAACGATCCATCTTTCTCGTTTCATTTCTTCTTTTCCTAGTCTTTCATTCGTTTTAACAGTATGTTTTTCTTTACTTCCATTTCTTCTTGTTTGTTTCGGGATATTTTTGCACCACAAGACAAATATTATATAAAAATCGTCTCTTTATCATATTCAGTTTTTTTTTAACACTTACACGCAATTAATAACACTTCTATATCATAGACTATACATAATACAATATAGAATTATGCTAATCTAAATATGTAAATAATTTAACGGACAGGTGCATCCTCAAACAAAATTATAAAAATCCATCTGAAATACATAATCAAATAAGACATTCTAAATTATAGAAACAATCAAAAAGTATTTTAATTTCATCAGTTCAATATTTTTCATACTTTGATCAAAATGTTTATATAAAGCAAATATACAATTACGTCTCATTATAAATAATTATAAATATAAGTATCATTACAAAACTGACGTATGCAATAAATTTCTTTCAAATGTTTTCAGGCGACTCAATCAAATGGTACATCAACGACCACGACGACGACATTACTTCCTTTGGCGCCAGCGCCAAGCCCCATGTCTCTAGGTTCGACGACGTCAAGCCTTAGTCCACTTTCAAATATTTCGATAGCATCTCCGCCGGCACCACCACCAGCCGCCATCACGCCGAGACCACAACCGAGTCCCATCGCGTCCACGGCATGTCAAAGGAGCGATGCGCCAGGCAAAGACAAAAACCGAAAAAAGTCTAAAACCAAGAGTCAACCTAAAACACGTACCATCAAATTCCATGAGTATAAGGTACACTCAAAAAACAATTTTGCTAGGATAACGCGATACGTGTTGTGCTTAATAATTTGTGTGTTCAAACAACACTTACTTGGTGCAAACATTATTGCCAGTAATTGTGTCGTATTATTTTAAAATTGTAACAATTGCTAAAGATTAAATTGAACATTAGTTATTTCCAAACGGTTAATGTAATATTTTGTAAACCAAAATAAATTTGTGTCTGCTCAACATGCAATATTTATATAAATAATATCATTAGTAAACTGTACAGTAGATTATATATAAAAGAAGTAAATAACTTAACGAGAATTTTACATTATTAATTATTTTTGTAAATCTTGAAATTACAAAAAAATGTCTATTTAATTATAAAATAATTGTAATTTGTGTTATCCCAACGCAAAATATGCGATGCTATAAAACTCACAATCTAACACATTATGAAGCGCTGTAGTAGCCTATATATTTTTTGTGTATACATTCAGTCGCTTAGATGTTGCAAGCTGAAAAGGCATAATAATATTCTTAATTATTGTTATACACTTAGAAAAATTAAACTTAGAAAATTGCTGTTTATAATACTAATTTGAAGACATTAAAGTAAAAATCTAAAAATTTGTTTTTCTTTGTAAAAATATAGTTTTTCATACCAAAATTTCCTCCTAGTTTTTAGGAGAAAGATATTATAAACTATTATACTAAATATATACTATACTAATAATAGTATTATATTATAATATATATAAAACTATTATAAAAAGTATTATAAAACTTGTATTTTTATTATTTTTAATTCAGTTTGTGTTCATTATATGGCATTATACAGATATTTTTATACATGAATAAATACATATTTATTGTTATCATTTTTAACTCACACCATTTATTTGTTTCATTGAAGGGTCCTCCAAATGCACAGAAAACATCAGTATCGTCGTCGAGCGCAGGTCTCGGTTTAGCGTCATCTAATGAAACTAGCTATGATATACTTTTGCATCAACAACAAATACTTCTTCAGTGGCAGCTGCAGTCGCAATACAAAGTACGTAAAAATTTTTTTTCATATGTACATAAACGTGGAAGAAGATTCATATCAAAATCACTGTTCAGTTCAATAACTATATATATAACAAACCAGAACTTTACAATAAAAATAGCCGAATTTTGTTCGATATTAACATTCATTAAACGTGAATGGACCCTTTGTTTCGTTCAAAAATCACTGAACTAAACAAAAATTTTAATGTGAAAATTTGTCTGAGCGTGGCTTAAGTTAGTTGCCAATGAAATTCAATTTATGAAACAAAATTTAAAAATAAAAAAATTAATTACACGGATTTTAACTTTCATTCATTAATAATATATGTCCTCAAAATAACTCACGGTTGTTGCTTTTCAAATAAAGACTCGCAACTTACAAATTAACCGTCCGATTAATAGTAGTCAAATAAAATACATTTCTTCGTAAATTGTCGCTGCAAAATGCCTTTCCAATTGCAAATTTAATACCTCAAAAAGTACAACTCCTTTTTATCTATAGGTTATTCTTTTTCGGACCTTGCGCTGATACCAACGTATTTTAACAACACCACTCTAACAAAACGCTATAACAAAGTGTGTTTAATCAATATTTTTCAGTTTCCTCAAATGATAATCCCTGCTTCACAGAAGCCACTGTCTCTGACAAGTAGCAACACGAGCGACTCCAGTAGTTTGAGCGTTCCAAGTCCAGCTTCATCCAACTCATCAAATAATCTCTCGGAACAGCCACCTTTGAGGCCTTTGGGGAAACTAGAAGATATGAAAGGTAATTCGACGTTTTCACTGAGTTACAAAAATATGCAAATGATCATCAAAACCCAACATTTTGATTTACATAACGAAATTACCTAATATCTTATTGCAGTGAGTGATCTCAAAGTGGAATTGAAGCGTCGAAATCTGCCAGTATCTGGTTCAAAACCACAACTCATCGAACGGTTAAAACCTTTCACGGAATCGTCGAGCAGTCATTCGTCTAACTCCAATGGCCCTCACGTAACACAAATGGGACACATTTTAATGGATACCCCAGGTCCAATAACAACCGACGAATCCAGTTCGCAAGCCAAGAGTCCAGCTCTGATGGTTAAAGATGAACCAAATAGTCCAAGAATGGATTCCCCTCATGGCAGTGAGCAAGATGATCCTTCAAGTCCACCAGGTATTTGACACTTTAAGATCAAATGCTTTTAGTATTAAAACCCCTGTAACCAAACATCACAAAGCATGTACCCCACTTTAAATAACCCAAATTTTGAACGCACCTGACAGCAAAGGTGAGTGTTTTTTTTTTTTTGGTTTTTGACCCAGTTGGTGTTTCAGGTGACGACATTATCAAAGAACAACAGAAACGAATTGAGGAACTGCAGCGCGAATTGTACAAGTCCAAGCAACAGTTGCAGCAAATTCGACAAACGCAACCTGCAACTGTGCGGGCTGAAAAATTGGTTCTCCAGCAGCACATACAAAATAAAAGGCAACAACAACAACTGGCACTGCATCTACAGCAACTTCAGCAGTTGCAGGCGCAACAGCAACAAAATCAACAACAACAGCAGCAACAGCAACAAAATCACCAGAGCAACAATGCGCAACAAACGCAGCAACAGCAGCACGCAAATTTCCAACAGCTCAACGCGAAAGCGAATTTGGCCGCGTTCCTTCAAACTCATCCAAACAACGCGACGGCAACGGCCATCCTTGACTCCGCGACGCTGACCGCAATCAACAATAAGAAAAATCAGAACAAAAATAATACTACTGTGCAGCTGCCCGCGGCCATTGTTCTGAATTTGGCCCGAACGACCAAACTCAATGGTTCCATTCTAGGAGCTTTAGTGGCTCAAGCTCAGCAGTCGCATCAACAGCCAGCGGAAGACGTGAAATCGTCACCCCCACCGCAGTATGACGAGGCTGCTAAACTGTTGAAGGTAGACATTAGTTTCATCGTGTATAATAATTGATGCGTTGAAATCTATATATCTTTTTAGATTCGTATTGATTTATATATTTACTCAAGTGTAACTGATTTATGTATCCCCTTTTTTGTTTTTTTTTTTTTGTTTAACTAAAATTTCAGTTTTGTTCGGTGATATCATAGAACTATATTTTAATTTTAGGTGAAAATAGAACCAGTTCAAAAAAGTAACATTAAAAGTCAAGTGGTGGACGATGTACTGGAAATACTTATTAAAAATGGAGAATTACCACCAAGCGCTGCACAAGACCCAGCTACACCGACTACACCTAACCGTCAGTTGCAGCAAAATTTGGTGTTCACAGCCCCAGCAGACAGCCCGACACAATCCCTAGTATTCACCGCGACAAGCCCCATTAGTCCGATTAGTCCGATCAGCCCGATCAGTCCGCTTACGATGGAGGTCTCACAAAGTGCTTGCCCTAGTCCGCCAGCACCGCCACCCCCGCCACCCCCGCCTCTCCCATTAGCGACTTTTTCCGTGCAATTGCCAAGCGCTCTGCAACAGCAGCAACAGGAATCACAACAAAATGACATTACATCATTTTCAACGGAGTTGTTGTCTTCTGAAGCCGAAATTGATACCGCGATGCTTCTAAGTCCGCAGTCAGGGCAACAAACGTCCCCGGACCCTCAACCTCCACAAGAAGTCACTTCAACTGACAATACGAATTTGGATCTCAAGGTCAATACAATTCATATATGTATCATAGTCATTCAAAATATAATTACTTAAATAATAAACATATAGTTTAAGGCAAAATTTAAAACGGTATCAAGAAATACTTGTAAATCTGTAATAGTATGAAAGCTGTGGTTGTCTTAAAATTGCAATTATCACTTCACTTTGAATTTAAAAGGAATCCATTGTGAATATTACAATCTGTCATCTCACCTACGTATTATATTGTATATTTAGAAATAAATTTGCCCCAAAAATCAAATTATTGCAATTCGTAATAGCAGATAACCTTTTTTGAACAGGAATTGGGACTTGACCTCGAAACCTTAGATCCTATGGACTTCGGTCAACTTGACTGTGATCTTGAGGTTAAAATGGAAGCACCTCAGGAACTGATGGATATTGGAGACATGCCAATGGATATGGACGACTCTGATTGGTTAGACTCATTGATGCCACATTCACCTCCAAGCACGACGATACTGTCGAGCCATCACCACCAAACGCCACCTCAATCTCATTCGTCAAATAACGACTTGTACGATCCGCTTTTGGCCAACAGTCAGGATCCCTTCGACTTGTTTAACATCGAAGATTCTGATTTTAAAATGACAGCGGATTTGTCGCTTACATGGGACAAGGTTGATTTCGCTACCTAGCTGTGGGCCTTCGTGTAAGTTGCGGACCACAGTTTACTTGACGTGTCAGAATAAGTATCAAGTTGTGAATGCTGGTTGATCAATTTTGTACGTTTAGATTTGAATGCTTTCACGATTACTTGCTTTTTTAACTGCGTGTTTATTATATGTGCTACTGTAAAAGATAAAAAAGCTGGTAATTAGGAAACATTCTTGTTTTTCAACGATTATTCAGAGAAACTAGTCGGCGCATACACTTAAAATGGTTGCTAGGGAAATTTGAATCCTGTATATATATTTTTCACTAATACATTTTTTATATAAAACTGAGCAGCCAAGTAGACACTAAAAGACAAGTATTCTTCTTCAGGTGGATACTATAAAAAAATCACAAGTGATTGCAAATAGTGTTTTGTACATTAAAAAAAAGGTGCTGGTGGAATTTGTTAGAGAGGTTTAAGTAACTAATGAATTGCAAAGTAGTATTATTACCGTTTATTCAATGCATTTGGGGTAATGTAATTATGAATCATACGAATCGTAAATATAATTTAAGTTTTACTTTGTTGTGAATGAACTTAACAATTTATTTATAAATGTATATTCAAAAATATTTGTTGGTTATTTTTGTTATATCTGGCACGTTATGCAACTATAAGAACAATTATTTGTATTATTATACATATATATTATGAATGTGATTTCATTTTTGCACACTGTGAAGTAACGATAAACTCTCAGTAACACAAAAACGAAGCATGAAGCATTCACTTTGAAACACTGAGATCATCTTGTCATTCCAAATTAAATACATCATTTCAAGTTTCATAATCCAGTTAACAAATTCCACCGCATTCAAATCAAGACGTAACTATGATTGTGTCACCACATCACGCGTGTACTTAAGCCTTAGGGAAAAAACTTATAATGTACTCTTTCCTTTGTCTATTTTATTAACGCATACTCGTGAAGACGCGCACCCTAACAGCGATTGAGCAGACGCGAGTTCGTAAAGTAAGTCTTTCCCTTCATGGGCATCATCAACACAACGCAAAATAATAATTAAAAAATTTACAAATGATCCTATAATCATTAATCGATTAGCGAGTAATCGAGCTATGCCTGAAACAGTTGTTAGCTTCATAGAAACATAGGAATTTAATACAAAAACGGATACAAGACTATCTGTATAAATCCTTTTGAAGGTCATTTATTTTAAAGTAATTTATTAAATTATTTTTTTATTCAATAAATGATTTCAAGAAATTGCAATTGAATCACGAAAAATGTAGCTAACAACAATGTTTCCAAATTCTCCAAAGAATCCCTTTAAGAGGTTTTTAGTTAGTTCGTAATTATTCAATCTACTATCGTGTGTTGCTTCCAATTTGTCATAATTGCGAAATAGCGTATGCGCTAAAACAATCTACAGAAAAGAATGCCAAATTTTGGCAATTTTATTGACAGCACCTTTACCATAATCAGTTAAAATGTAATTACATATTATATATACGAGGAAACAAATTTAATATAATATACATTATATATAATATAACAATCCACAAAGTATAGATATTAATAATTATATTAAATATTAAATATATATATTATATAAATATATATTTAAACGTGAAGAAAAGAAGTTGTGAAT